>BQNB010043438.1:0-26379 GCA_026074375.1 Tanacetum coccineum | reverse complement strand
CCCATCTGACTTTTGCTTTCTGGACGAAATCCATATCTTCCATCTCCTTTAGATCATTCAGGTTACTCAATGTCTTAATACGTACTGATCATGAGCATAAAAATTGTTTAAAAATTCAAGAACGATAAAAATAATAAAACCGATAGCTTGTTAGAGCTCAAGGTGCAGTCGGTGTTATAGCAAAAAGTGTTGTCAACTCAAAACCTATCGTAAAACTTACTACGTAATTCAAAAACATTCTCGCTCATCACTCACGTATAGAACATCATTTAGTTTCGCAAAATTTTTTATTAAATAAAACTTCACTTTAAAATAAATAAAACATTATATATTTTAAAGTGGCAAGATTGGTTAAAAACTCCATTGTAATTTTTTTCCTAGCGCCTTGCTAGCTTTTATTTAAATTGTGTTTTGCTGTTCAAAATAAATAAATAAAACATTATATAATCCAAATGAAACAAAATATCACATTTAAACCAAGTTTTATACATATTAGGACTAAAAATGAACAAATTGAATGCAATAACTAACAATGTATAGCCGGTAACGACTAGATGTGTAAGAAAACAGGCTATAGGGACTTAGGTAGTGTTTGATAAAGACTTAATGAGTCTTAATTGAATATTTGATAAATTAATTAAGTCATTAAAAGCTTGTTTGTTTTGTGCTTAAAATTAACAAAATGCTTTCTAGAAAAAACCATGAGGAGGAGGGTCTCTATATTAAGTCATTGGCTTAAATCATAATTTTACATGTTTACCATCCTATTTTTTCACATATAATCACACATAACTACTTTTCAGGGTATAAAAGTAATTTTCTTTAATTATGACACTATATTAAGCACATAAAACAAACAGTCATATATCATATACAAACAGACAACATATATCTAGAAAGATGCTGTAATTTTACAAGACTTAATAAAAAAATTAAACAAACAAACCCTTAGTATGTAAACAATTATATCAACATGGTTTATAGTTAAGAAAAAAAAAATCTTCTTTTTCACCATCTTTGCTTCATTTGACCCGAAAAAAAAACATAAACACAAACATTATATCTATATACTATGATGCGGTTAAAACGCTGCCGTTTTGGCAGCTCCGCTATAGTATCCGGCCTATTGGGTTCTCATTTTGGGCCGGCCCATTTGACAAATTTTTTTTTAAGTTGGCAACTTTAAAAAAAAGATTGCTCTGCACAAAATATAATTTTTTTTAACAAAAGTACTGATTTTTTTCAGATCAAAAAATATCCGCGACATGAGGCCAAACGCATAAGCCCATATAAAAAAACTATTAAACATGAGACCGGAAAAATAAACCCGCAAAAAATAATATAAAAAAAAATTACTCGGCACAAAATAGGAAAAAATTTTTTTTTTACAAAAGTATTGATTTATTCAGATCAAAAAATACCCACGACATGACGCCCAACACATAAGCCCATATAATTTTTTTTATTAAACATGACACCGGAAAAATAAAGCTGCACAAAATATAAAAAAAAAATAAAGCCGCACAAAATATAAAAAAAACAAAATTTAACACCCCGCATTACCCAATCTCATAAAATTATATTAAAATAAACCAAAATAGCCAAAAAAACAACCTTTAAACACACAGCCTTTAAAAAATTAGCATAACATACAAATTAAAAAAAAAAAAACACTCACATCATGATAAAAGAAACACCGACCGCAGCAACGCGCGGGCAACTATGCTTGTTATATCTATATACTATGATGCGGTTAAAACGCTGTCGTTTTGGTAGCTCCGCTACAGTACCCGGCCTATTGGGCTCCCATTTTGGGTCGGCGCATTTGACAATTTTTTTTTTTAAGTAGGCAACTTTAAAAAAAAATTTTGCTCGGCACAAAGTAGATTTTTTTTACAAAAGTACTATTTTTTCAGATCAAAAAATATCCGCGACATGAGGCCAAACGCATAAGCCCATATAAAAAAAAACTATTAAACATGAGACCGAAAAAATAAACCCGCACAAAATAATATAAAAAAAAATTGCTCGACACAAAATAGGAAAAAAAAATTACAAAAGTATTGATTTATTCAGATCAAAAAATACTCACGACATGACACCCAACACATAAACCCATATAAAAAAACAAACTATTAAACATGAGACCGGAAAAATAAACCCACAAAAAAAAAATAAAAAAAATTAACGCCCAACATCGATGCGCGGGCAATCATGCTTAACACATATTTACCAAAATCTCATAAAATTATATTTAAAAAAAAAACCTAAATAGCAAAAAAAAAAACAAACCTTTAAATATGAGGCCCAACATATAAGCACATATAAAAAAACAAACTATTAAACGTGAGACCGAAAAAATAAACCAGCAAAAAAAAAATTAATGCCCCGCAACAACGCGCGGACAATCATGCTTGTTAAACACTATAGTATTAACCATCCCTTCATTCAGCGCGTATACTTGTCTTCCACACCCAACTAACTTGCAAATGCAATTAGTGCTACTAGCAAACCGAGTTAAGCTTCAACTTCAATAATAGCTAGAAGAAATTATTTGTATTTAACACAATTGCGGCTTCATAAGATTCAAGATGAGTCCTGAGTTCGATTTGGATAGCATACAAGATAATGGATGTGAAAACTTTGAAATATGTAGTATGATCGACGGCTCAGTACGCTCTTTAAGTTTTGTATCTATTACCAGGAGAAATCCCCCTTCGCGATACACCAGGGTAGCGCGTGACTCATATCGGGTTGCTAGAGAAATATATTTGCGTAACAAAGAGTAATATACGTAATAAAAAAGTCCTTGATTTACTTTTACAATGAAATTATAATAAAGCTTAGAGCTTGAGGAACGGTCGTGCCGTTCTCTCGTGCCAAAGAACGGCGCAAGAATTATAAACCGCGCACGACTCCGTGTCTCGCGCCGTTGAGTCTGATGCCGTTCATAACAGCCCACGTCGTTCTTAATTTTTTTATTACGATTTATTATTTTAAATATAACTGTTTATATCTGTTGAGGGGAGCGGATTTTTGAATTTTAAACCCTAAAAAATCATATTTTTACCCCTTAAAAATCTTATAAATACCTCCTTATTATTTCATATTTCACACACACTTTCAATATATTTTATATAACACACACTTTTCCGCTTCTCTTATTTTTCTCTCCAAAAAATGAATCCCAACCAAAATAATTGGATCTCGGGTATGCTAAACGACCCAAATAACCAAATTCCGGGGTCTTCTACGAATCCAACCAACAATTCGGGCTCCTCCTCTCAACCTCCATATAACCAAATGCCTTATTATCCCAATTTCCAAACCCCATTTGTTAATCCCGACGAATTGTCGTTATTTAATCAATGAAAAATGCAACAACAAATGGGGTTTAACCAATATTCTCAACAACAACAACCAAACCAATCAACCGCTTCCCAACCACAATCCGACCACCAATCCTTTAACTTAATCGATGAAACCGAAGACGAGAACGAAAAGGAGCCGATCCTGACCCCGTCGTCGAAGAAGACGAGCCATGGTGCACATTTGAAGGCGAAGGCAAAAAAACCAAAGATACCGAATCACAAGTCGAAATCAAGAAACGAGCTCGAAACGTGTGGACCCAAGACGAGGAGTTGATTTTGGCGGAAAGTTTCATTCAAATTTTCGAGGATCCAAAAACGGGTTGTGATCAACAAAAAGATACATTTTGGTATAA
The DNA here is from genome assembly GCA_026074375.1 of Tanacetum coccineum. Taxonomy (NCBI): domain Eukaryota; kingdom Viridiplantae; phylum Streptophyta; class Magnoliopsida; order Asterales; family Asteraceae; genus Tanacetum; species Tanacetum coccineum. Next base: position 22,655 of record BQNB010043438.1, on the reverse strand, counting down.
AATACTTGATGTGTACAATACCGAAGCCAAGAGACGCGGTTTTATTGAGCGTACCAAGAACATGTTGACGGGAAAGTGGACTCCAATGAATGCAAGCGTTCAAAAGTTTAATCAATTGGTTTCGAAAACGCTTGCACATAGTGGGGAGAACGATGAAGATTGAATAACGAGGGTGGAAGTTTTGTACAGAACTCACGTGGGTACTGAGTTTAAGCACAAGAGTGCTTGGCTTTTTTTGAAAGGCAAGCACAAGTGGACAAACCCCGAATCGACAAACGCAAGAAGAAATCGTTTTCGTGTTACCGACGATGAACCTGAGCATTTTGGAGATGATGCGTTGCCTCGGCCACCCGGGTTACAACGAATTGCTAAAAGTCAACGTTCTGGTTCTAACTCGACCGCTAGCTCCGGTTCTAACCCGATGATGTATCAAGAATTCATGAAAGAACAATACGAGTTAGACCGCAAAGCAAAAATGCAAGTGATCGAGCAAGAGAGCGAAGACAGTTAATCCATGCTCAAAGGATTGCGGAGGAGATGAGAGTGCTACAAATCGACACACGCGGGATGAATCCGGCCGACGCCGTTATCATTAACGCCCAAAAGGCACGAATCCGAGCGGCATCTCAACCACAACCAAACTAGTCGACGCCGTTAACTTTATGTAGCGTTTTTAATTTATGTCTTTTGTTTCTTGTTTTTTTTAATTTCTATGTAATGTGTTTTTTTAATTTAATGTAATGTTTTTAATTTAATGTATTGTTTTTAATTATATTAGGTATTTTTTTAAATTAAGTAAATTAAAAAAAAAATTGGCAAACGGCACCAGAAATGTGGTGCCAACGGATGCCCCAACAAATGTGGTGCCGTTCAGTTTCTGGTGTCGTTCTCCATTTTGCTGACGTGGCATCACTTTTTGAGAAATTTTGAAAACGGCACGAGCCCAACGACACGACCGTTCCCAGCACTCTAAGCACTTAAAATATGAAATTGTGTAAAGGTTACCACATAAAAAATTTAGGATGATGATAGGGCAATAAAATTGATCTAGGAAATCATCCATGTGTGAAACGAGCAGGAATATACTCGCGCGTTGTAGCGGGGCTGTTTTTGATGCAGCCTTTGTACGACTTTTAGTATATAGTAAGAGAGTTTGCACCTGCGCGTTGCGGCGAAGATGATTCGGTTCTGATTTTTACACGTGTATTTTAAAGCATTGTAGAGGAAGTAAAGTTGGGCGCAATAGAAACACAGCAGAAAATACAATTTGGGCCCAAAAAGGAGCAACCCAAAAGGCCAGATAAAGGCCGAATGTTAAAACGACACTCTTATGTAGTAATAGTAACATAGCCATGTTGATAAATTTTCATTTGATTATCAATGGTATCAAGGTATTTCTTAAAGACCGTATGATTACGGTCCTATTCCTTTTCGATTCTATTGTTACTGGCTGGAAGTTGATGGTTTTGACAAGATGGTTAGGGATTCTTGGAACGTGGCTCCTGTTAACAAGAAAAATGCCATCCGAAACTTCATGGGTAAACTTAAATTTCTTAAAGACCGTATTCGGAGCTGGCTCTCTATTCATAGGTCGAATTCGCGAGGTGAGATGTATTTCCTTAAAGAGGAGTTGCGGTCTTGTGATGAGGTTATTGATAAGGGAGATTGCTCGAATGAGGTGGTCCATAAACGTACGGAGATTCTCAACAAGATTCATCAGGAAAATAATATTCAAGCTTCGGAAATTGCTCAAAAAGCCAAGATTAAATGGGCAATCGAGGGAGATGAAAATGTGAAGTTTTTTCATGGTATGCTAAACAAGAAGCGCAATCAATCTAATATTCGGGGTATTATGGTGAATGGGACGTGGGTCGATGACCCGGTTCAGGTGAAACGTGAATTCTTTGAACATTTTCGGGGTAGGTTCGATAAACCATCAGTGAATCGAGCGTGTATTGATACCCCTTTTCCTGTCTCCCTATCGATTGATCAGAAAGAGGATATGGAACGCAGGATTTCTTAAAGACGGAGGTTAAACAAGGGACTGTGTGGGGATTGCGGCGTTGATAAGTCTCCGGGTCCGGATGGTTTTTCATTTATCTTTTACCATTATTTTTGGCCTGTGATTTAGAAGGACGTGTTTGAGGCTGTTGACTATTTCTTCATGTATGGTGAAATACCGAATGGATGTAACTCGAACTTTATTGCGTTGATTCCTAAAATCCTTGATGCCAACATGGTTAAGGATTTTCGTCCTATAAGTTTGATCGGGAGCTTATACAAGATTATTGCTAAAATCTTGGCGAACCGATTAGTTGGTGTGCTTGGTGATCTTGTCAATGAGGTTCAATCAGCTTTTGTGGCGGACAGACAAATCCTAGACGGTCCATTTATTCTTGATGAGGTTCTTCAATGGTGTCGTAGGAAGAAAAAACACGCTCTTATTTTCAAAGTTGATTTCGAGAAAGCTTTTGATTCGGTCCGCTGGGATTTCGTGGATGATGTGTTAAATAAATTTGGTTTCGGTGAAAGATGGAGGACTTGGATTCAAAGTTGTCTTAGATCATCCAGGGGGTCCATTCTTGTCAACGGTAGTCCTACGGAGGAATTTCAATTTTTTAGAGGTCTTAAACAAGGTGATCCTTTATCCCCTTTTTTATTCATTCTTATTATGGAGAGCTTGCATATTTCTTTTCAACGTGTGGTAGATGCGGGTTTGTTTACGGGGATCAAAATTAATTCCATGGTGAATTTGTCTCATTTGTTTTATGCGGATGATGCAATCTTTCTTGGCCAATGGAGTGAGCTCAATATCGATTCGTTAGTTCGAGTTTTGGATTGTTTTTTCCGGGCTTCTGGTCTTCGTATTAACATGTGTAAGAGTAAGATTATGGGTGTTAACGTTGAAGATGGGATGGTTAAAAACGCGGCTTCTAAACTTGGGTGTCTTGTCCTTAAGACTCCATTCACTTATTTGGGTACGAAAGTTGGGGGAAATATGTCAAGGAAGCAAGCTTGGAAAGAAGTGGTGGACAAGGTGTTATCTCGTCTTTCTAGATGGAAGATGAAACTCCTTTCAATCGGAGGCAGACTCACTCTTCTTAAGTCCGTGTTAGGATCTATGCCAATCTTCCATATGTCCATTTTTAAGGTTCCCTCGAGTATTCTTAAATCTCTTGAATCTATTCGTAGTCGGTTCTTTAATGGCCAGGATCCGAAGAGTAACAAAGCTTCTTGGGTAAAGTGGAACAAGGTCCTAACTCCGAAGGATAAAGGGGGTTTAGGGGTTTCAAGCTTGTTTGCCCTTAATAGAGGTCTCATGCTCAAGTGGGTTTGGCGGTTCTATTCTCAGAAATGTTCCTTATGGACTAAAGTGATTAAGGCTATTTATGGGGAGGACGGGAATTTGAACAAGGATGTTTCTGGTGGAGTTCGAACCTGCTGGACATCGATAGTTCACGAAGTAAGGGTGTTACAAGGTCGGGGTATTAATGTTGCAGATTACATCCGATTGAAGCTGGGGAATGGGGAGAACACGCGGTTCTGGGTCGACAATTGGTATGAAGGCGGTGTCATCAAAGAGCTGTTCCCACGTATGTTCGCTCTTGAGTTGAATAAGAATGCTACTGTTAGTTCGAAATTGAATGCGTCAAGTTTAGATAACTCATTTCGAAGAAAAGCGAGAAGTGGAATTGAAGAGATGCAACTTAACTCTTTGGCTGAGATTTCTCGGATGACTACTCTCGTGCCTTGCGAAGATCGTTACGTTTGGACGTTAGAAAGTGATGGGGTCTTTTCAGTGGCTTCAATTCGAAAGGAGATTGATGGGAATCGGTTTCAGGATGTTAGTTTGCCGACTAGGTGGGTTAAATCCGTGCCAATCAAGGTGAATATCATAGCTTGGAAAGTCAAATCTAACGCGCTCCCAACGCGTTTTAATATCTCTCGTCGTGGAATGGATATTGATTCGATTGTTTGTCCCATTTGTAATGCCGGTGTGGAATCGACAAACCATATTTTCTTTCAATGCGTTGTAGTGAGACAGATTATGCGTAAGATATCTTCTTGGTGGAATATCGACTATTCGGATGTGAATTCTTACGAGGAATGGCAAGTTTGGTTGGTTTCTATTCGGATTCAATCCAAACTCAAAGGCGTTCTTGAGGGTGTATATTATGGTTTGTGGTGGTATATGTGGAACTTTCGCAACAAGCTTCTGTTTGATAAGAAGATCCCTGAAAAGGCGCTGATATTTGATAATTTAGTTTCTAGTTCTTTTTATTGGTGTAAATTCAGATGTAAAGCGTCGTTCAAGTGGGACGATTGGCTTAAGAACCCTTATATTGTTCTTGTTTGATCTAGCTCCTTGCTAGTGTTTTAATAAATCGCCGTTCAAAAAAAAATGGTATCAAGGTCTAAAATGTCAAACCTTTGACTCTATCTAACGCACTTGTTATTATGTCATTTTGTTTGAAATAAATAGACATGAAAGCAATGTTTTGAAAACCGATTCTCTAATCGACTCGATCGAGTCACCGGGTTACCGGTTTAACCGGTTCGACCACCGTGTCAACCCGGTCTTCCACAACAAAAGAATATATATATTTGCAATGATTAGAAAAAATATATATATATAAATCATTTCAGCATAAAAACTATTTATTAACAACTATAACATGTAGAAATAAAATTATGTCGCAAATATATACAATTAACATGCTTTATTTGTAAAATAACACGAAAAAACCGAAACCCGGCCGGGTCTCGAGAACCGGGTTGACATGGGTCACTCCAAACCCGACAGGTCTAATCAAGTTTCAAAAATATGAAACACGGTTTAATTTGACTCATTTTTCGATCGAAACCGGTTTAACCGATTAACCGGCCAGGTTGAACTGGGTTTCAAAACATTGCATAAAAGTATGACACAGCTGAAACAAATAACTACAATTTGGGCCCAGAAAAGGAGCAACCCATATTGGGCCAATCTTATTCGGCTTTTGGCCTGCATTGTCGGTTTTGTCGCTATGCGTAACGCAAATTGTATGTATTATGTATATGTACAATACGTCCAATGAAGGTTGATGATTCAGAATTTAATTTTAGCGAGTAAAAAAGAAAGGAAAAACAAAACAAAAACAACTAATGTCAAAGTAAGACTTAATTTAAGGGGTAGTAATTGGTTAATCGCTAGATATGACTATTCATCCATTGGCATCAGCATCACAAAAGAGCGTTGGGTTTGCCCTTCTTCCGTTAGGGTCTCGGAGAGGTGTGTAAATGGTGCAGTCGCACAGGGCTTTTACTTAAAAAAGTTCACATTTTTATTGGTTTTGCATATAAATACGTATAATATTAAACATACATAAGCCAGATAATTCAATTTTATATGAAACTACTTTTTAATTTACGAACGTAGCGGGGCCTCTTTTTTGTTGTTGCTTAGGGCCACCGAAACCAACGAGACGGCCCTGCTACATTGTGTATTTGTTACATCATATTGCAAATTTAACGTATAACCAAATCAATCAGAAAAATGTTTTGGAAACTTAGTTATAAACATCCGACAAGATCTAATAAGAATGTGGTCGCAGTGTGGGCTGGTGTCACACACCGACACACGCCACAGTGAAATCCACTTTCGTAGTGTGGTCGGGTGTTAACACGAACCAACCACACAAAGATACACGTTGGACACGAAAACAAACCCGAAATGTGGAACACTAGATCACAGATTTGTATCGAGCACAAGCAACAATTAAATTGGACACAAGCTTGAGACCCGAGCTACACAAATACGTCGACTAGAATAATATAACCTCGAAACAATATAGCCTCAAACATTCTTTTTATTTACAAAAACTTACAACGTTGAGTTTAGAAATAACAACACCATGAAAGCTAAACTAAAACATCTATTTATAACTTAAAATATGTCAGACTTTTTTAGGTAAAAGTTTTTACACCCGGTGTATAGATTACTCCAAAACATTTAAGTACATAAAATGTGAATAAATCCCACATCTCAGCCCGTTAATAAGTGATAAAGATAAGATAACAAGGCATTACTACTTTCAATAAAAGAAAAAAACAACACTAGCTTACATTTGATTAGAACCAAATATAAACTAACGTCTAGCTTCGGCACTAAGATTTATATTAAACTTCTTGTAGAACGCCATTTGTGCTTCAATATATTCTTCATGTGCATCATCATCATCAACATCATATGGGTCGTCATCATATGGACCTTCCTCACAAGTCAATATCTATAAACAATACGGACATGTTGTTGATTCGTTTATCCCTCGGAAAAGGACGAAAGCAGGTAAACGTTTTGGTTTTGTTCGTTTTATCAACGTGTTTAATGTTTGATCGCTTGTGAACAATGTATTCACAATTAGGTGGAGGTTCAATTCAAGCTTCACGCTAATAAGGCAAGATTTTCAAGTGCTACTTTAGAATAAGGGTCAAGGGGCATATCATAAGAAGTATGCTTAATTTGGCTCGTCCTAATAGTGGGGATCTGGGAGTTATAATTCATGATGTAGATGCGGTAAAAAATCATAATCGGTAGAAATCATTACCCCCTGCCATTAGTCTTGACAAGATTGTTAGCGCTACTCTAAAGACTTATAGTTCTAATATTCACTCCTTACCTGCGGGCTAGGAGATTAAAAGAATTCTCGCGCGTTCAACCGTTACCAATCTCAATAACGCTCTATTGAACGTAGAGGTTCTCATGGACATTTTGAACTGTACAAATTATTCTTAGGGAGGAAATTGTGGGTCTCTTAAATTTCCTCTTGTGAAATCGCGAAAGAAAGTCATTCGCGATAATTAGTGGGAGTAGCTCTTGGTTCTCAAGGGAAATTCGCCAAGTTCTTTCGATATCAAAATCCGGATGTCGCATTGTGTGGGTAGAAGATTGAGGTGTTCCATTGAAACTATGGACTTTGAACACTTTCAAAAGTATTGTCACCATGTGGGGAACTTATCGACACTAAAACTCGATGGGAAATTCGTTTCCACTCGCAAACGATTATGTTTTTCACTAAGTCCATCTCAAAATATTTATAAAAACTTTCAAGAACAGTTTCGTGAAAAGTAGTATTAGGATTCGGTGCAAAGAGAGTCCGGTTGGATCCCCTGACCTGTGATGGACTCGATGAGGAGGAAATATCTAGATGACGATTCATTAGAGAAGGAAGAAGAACCTTGAATCTGAGAATGATTGTAGCAACACCGTTCGAAGTTCCAGATACGGTTTTTGAAAAAGAAGGAATGGTTCAAAAAAAGGACCATCTGTGACATCCTTTTTGAGCTATACCCTTTGCTTAACAAAAAGCACAAAGGATCAAAAACATAAGGAGAGTGGTACAAATTCATCCCAAATTCATCGGGGTTTACACACTAATACGACAATGATGATAGCCGAGGATAAGAAGTCTGTTAATGACATTTGAAAGGAAAGCCGAACAAAGACCCGATGGAGATTTCAAAACAATTCCACCCGTCAAAGAAAATGTAGATGAATCCGCAAGTTATGGTCTCGTTGATTAAGAAATCAGTTGCACCGCGAAGTTCAGGAAGGGCTCATTTATGTGACTTGATGAGAAGTGAGGAAAGTTGGCCAAACAATGGGGCTATAACATGGGATGGGGTGATTAGACAATCTGTACGAATACACATTTGAAAATCCCCAATGGAGCGTCCGCTTGTAGATTCGATTGAAGATTTTTTGGTCCCATAATGATCAACCAATGGCCGATCGCTCAAAAGGCCAAAAAAAGATTGGGCAAAGAGTTATGTTGAAGAATCGGTGAATTTTCTAGCGATTCAAGAAACAAAGAAGGAGGAGATTTATCTTTTCAGTGTTAGTTCGGTGTTGGTAATTCGACTTTTTGAGCTTCTTCATAGAAAATTCTGTAGGCATATCAGGTGGAGAATCTTTTGTGTTCGATCCCAACATTTTTTGTAAAAAGAAGCTTCACTATTTCGGAGATTTATTGTTATCATATATAGGGTTTTGGTTATTGAACGGTAATTTGAACTTCATGATTATGCGGTCTATCAACCTCATGATCCGCGGTTGATAAACGGTCAATTGTTGGGAACTACTTGGCGCATGTTTATTAATCAGTGGCAAGGAGAGGGATTGTGATATGGGGGACTTCCAATAGGTTCGAAAGTCAAATCAAACACTGGGTTTGGTACTAATTTATGTTCCTAGGGGCGAATATTTTTAATTCTTTTTATTAATCCACGGTCTTGAAGAAGTTCATCTATGAGGTAGTGCTTTCACCTTGGTGTCATAAGTCCTGCGACCAAATGAATCAAGTTTGGATAGATTTTTGTAATCTAACAATTTGCTAAATATTTTCCCTCACATTAGCTCGGCATCACTTTGACAGATTCGTATCCCGATCACAAGACGATTCTTCTTCGCTATTCCGGTCCATGATTATGGATACCGTTCCCTTCCGATTCTTTCACCATTGGATTCATTCCTCGAGGGCTTTAATGATTTCGTCCTTCAACTTGAATTCTGCCCATTCTTTGAACTCTAATGGAATGCGTACCTTTGGCGCGTAAAATTAAAATTCCCTTAAAGCTCCGCATCAAGATTGGATTAAAGATAACAAAAGTTAAACAGTTTTCTACTATTGCAAATCTTAAGAAGAAGTTGAACCAGTTTAGATGCGTTATTTGACAAAGTAACAAGGTAATAGATGTAGAAGCGGAAAAATAATAAGAGGTGTTGGCTGTCTTCGTAAACATTGATCATATTCATTCCATGGATTTGGCTACAAAAGCCAAGATCAAATGGTCAATCGAAGGCGATGTGAAAACTCAAATTTTTTCCAAGAATTATTGAATAAAAAACGTAATCAATGAACATCAGGGGTATACGTGATGGCGATTGGAAGGAGCAGCCTAATGATGTCAATCCCCATAGAATTTCTTTCTCATTTTCAGGATAATTCGCCTAAACTTCCGAGAGGCGTGGCTAATATTTGATAATAGAGATTTCCGAAAACTAATTCTGAAGATCATAGGTCAGGAGAACCATCGCTGCGTGAAGCTTTCTAAACAGGAGATTAAAAACGGCTGTTGGGGGGCTTAGGCACAACAAATCCCCGGGCCTCTGACGGTTTTCTTTGGCTTTTATCGCTTTTTGGCATATGAGCATGAATTTTTTATATGGCTGTAAATCATTTCTTCATTCATGGAGAAAATATCCTCCTTGTTTGTAACTATCAATTTATAGCTTTGATCCCCAAAAAGTCCCAGGACCCGCTAACTTGGTCAGGACTTTAGAACCTAATAAGCCTCATTGGTATATCTACAAGATCATGCCCAAGATTTGTCTAGAACAGGCTTGTAATGTTTTTGGGGGACATTGTTATGAAGTGCAATCTGCATTTCTACGCCGAAAGACAATATGTTAGACGGACCGTTTATTCTTATGAGATTCTCCGTGGTGTACCAAAAAGAAGAAGAAAACTCTAATTTTTAAGGTCGACTTTTTTGAAAAGGCCTTCGATTCGATTAGAATGGGTTTTATTTAGATTGATGTCGTAAAGAGTTCGTTTCAGGTGTAAATGGCGTAACTGGATCAGAGGTGCCCTCAACTTCTTCTAAGGGTTCTATTCTTGTCAATGGATGACCTAACGAATGATTCCAATTCTATAGAAGGTTGAAACCCAGGCGATGCCTTTATCCCCGTCCTCTTTATCCACGTAGATGGAGAGCACTTCATTATCTTTCAAAGAATCGTAAACGCGAGGATGTTAAAGGAAATGTGTTAGATCAATCTTTAATGTCTATTCGCATCATGTTCTATGCGATGATGCTATTTCTTAGGGAGTGGAGTGACGGAATATCTCCACTTTGATTCACGTTTTGAAATGCTTTTTTCTACTCGGGCCTTAAGCTTAACTTGAACAAAAGTAAGATAATGGGATTAATGTGGTAAAAGTGCTCAGGTCATCCAAGCGGACTGCAAGTTAGGATGTCTCGTTCTTAATTGCCCTTTCTACTATCTGGTGAACAAGAGTGGGGAGGTTCTATGACACGTGTGCAAGCCATGAAGAGATAGTTTGAAAAAGTGAAGTCTCGGCTTCCAAATGGAATCAAAACTTTATCTATTGGTGGTCGCGTTAAACTAATTGTGTGAAATCGGGTTTTATGACTATTCCAGTCTTTCACATGTCTATTTTTTAAAGTTCCTTCAAAGTTGCTTCATATCTTAAGAGTCTATTAAAGTCATATTCTTTAATGGCCATTGATCCGAGTATAAAAAGGCTCTTGGTTAAATGGAACATTGTTTGACAGACAAAAAACGAGGCGGGGGCTAGGTGTGTCTAGCTTATTGCGTTAAAATAAGGCGTGATTGATTAAGACGGGTTTTGGAAGATTCTCTCGCAAAAAGACTATCTTTGAACTAAAGTTATTGTGCTATTCACGGTGGGGGGTACAATTCATTCGGAATGGACTTCTACTGTCAAATCATGATGGCTCTCGATTTTGAGTGAAGTTCGTTCTCCTCCAAAGAAAAGGTATGTACGTTTTTAGTATCTGGACTCCTAAGATGGGAAACGGGGGGAGTCCAAACCCCAAAAAAAAAATTCTGGATGAGAAGTCATTGGCATACTAGGAGGCATTTTTAAAGAGCATTTTTTCCCAGATTTTATACGCGCTTGAATCCTCAAAGATGTTAACTGTTAGTTCCAGATAGGCGACACGAGTTTGGAGTCTGCTCCTTCCGTCGAATTCTAGAGGGGTATCGAGCAAACCAATATTCTAGAGCTTGGTAAATTGGTTCGTTCTGTCACTATCGTGCCTTCTCAGCACAGATGGAATTGGAATCTGGAGATTATACGGTGATTATTTTGGTGGCCTCTGCTCGTAACGTATCGATGAGATATTTGCCTTCCGAATATTGGAGAAGAAACCTAGATGGTAAATGGTGTCCCGATAAAAAACAACGTTCTTAGCCTAAAAAACAAGACCGATGCTTTACCTACCCGGTTCAACATTTCTCGTAGAGGTATTGACATTCAGATATGCGAGTCCTCTTTGGTGATAATGCTAATTGAATTTCGACGACCATTTTGATCTTAGGTGTGGATTGGATTCGGGACATTGCTAATAAGGTTTTGAGCCTGGTGTAATTAGATCACGCAAAACGTGAACCATATGCAGAAATGAAGTCTTGGCTTTTTCAATTCGTATGAATTCCAAAACCAAAAAGATGCTTTGAAGAGTTTGGTATTCCATTGGTGGTACGTTTGGATCTATCCGAAACAAGCTCCTATTTGACGAGAGAAACCCTTCGAAGTCGATGCTTATTGATAATGTCATTACTAGTTCTTTTTATTGGTGTAAGTATAGATCTAAAGCCTCGTTCGGATGGAACGAATGGCTCAAAAACCCCTATATTATTGTTTTGTAATCTAGCTCCTTGCTAGTTTTTGTTTCTATTAAAATCGCCGTTCCAAAAAAAAAAAATATGGACCTTCCTCACAAGTCAATATCTACTGCTCACATAAACTTGACTTCTCATTACCGCCTCCCTCCACTCGTGATGAACTACTAACCTTAGGTTGTTTGGGGGCCATAAAGCTCGTGGTTTCATTAAAAACTTCCTCCGCTTCGCTGTCACTCTCATCAGCACCCAAATCACTTGCCTTGTTGTTTCCACGACTCAAACCATTCTTGGCAAATGTCGCACCAAGAACACTACTAGGAGTGACATCCTCCTCATTCACAACCATGTTAAGTACATCAAAATGATTGGCCAATACCGTAGCATTTCCATTATTATTAACCACAAAGGTTCTTATAAGAACCACCTGTATCAGCGACATTATGCCTCTTGCTTGCTTCGTTGCCATGCTTCTTAGACGCAGAGTCCTTGTGAGTTGAAACGGACGATACAAAATTTTACTCTTCGTTTTAAAACCCATTATCTTGTCTTGTTTTTTATTATGTCCATGTTTTTTCAAAACTTGAAACCCATCAATGGAAGTATCAACATCCTTCATGGGAACCTACATTCGAACCTTTGTACATCTATCCAATGTATGTCCAAACACCGCACATGTACCACACCTAGAAAGCTTCCATTCATACTTGATACGAATAGTAACACATGTATATCCAATATCATTCAACTTAGGAACAACCACAACCATGGTATCAATCATCTCCTTATGCGCATCAATCTCAATCATAGCCCTAACATAGATATTATGCCCACATGCTTCCAAACACATATCACTCGTATAAGATCCCAACATCATCGGCGTTCCAAGTTTAGTAGCAATACGGCTTAACCCATTCTACGTATACGCAACCAATGGCACATCATGAAATTTTATTCATACTGGTACTTTGGATAACTCCTCTTTAGTAAGACTAACTGAAGGCGACCACTTATTAAGGAAAATAGGTGTACCTCGTATCATCCATGGTCCATTCCACAACACTTCTTCAGCACCTTGAGCATACGAGAACTTTAAAAAAAAGAAACCGCTTGCATCCACTGTTACTTTCTGAGTTCCATACTTTTTCCAAGCATTAGGGATATAAATTTCAACAACTAGAAATGCTAATCGTTTGCTAATGACATAGCCATAAAGCGAGTTTTCAACCTGTTATTGACCTCATCCACCGAAGCAATAGGGATCATAATATCAAAGTCAGCCTCATCAGGAACATCCGATTCAAGAGTATGAAAATTAACTTTTGGCTTAGTTGTATTATCATTCAACGCATTATCATATGAAACAGGATCATAATGTTCTTTAGAAGGGACGTTAACATCCAAGGTGTGGAAAACTAGAAGGGAGTTGAATAGTTTTACCGTTTAAAATTTGCTTTACAAAATTTAGTTTGAGTTTATATAAAGTTGACGATATTGATTGTTGGTATGATATATGAAGGAAGTGTAAAATGCAAGTAAAGTAAAAAGAGAGAGAGAAAGATAAAACCGAGACACAAGCGTTTATAGTGGTTCGAATACAAGGACACATTCCTTTCCCTACTTCACTCCTCGAGTCACCTACTCGAGAGTTAGTAAACACTAGTCACCAATCTCCTTTTAGCGGCGGAGAAGCCTCACAACGTCGCTTACACCCTTTTAACGGTACAAAGCTAAATACCGGATTCTAACAAAGGTAGAATCAACCCAATGCAATCACACTTCTTTTACAAGGATGATGAATGAAACTACAACAACTAAATGATGTACAAGATACAGCAAAGTGATCATGAGATGATAGAGATGCGAAACAAAGTTGCTTGGACTTTGATCGTCTCGTATGCAAATTCGGCAATCTCTTCTATTAAGAGAATTACCTACAAATGATATATGAAAGCTATCTAGATATGAAAACAAGAGAGAAATCAGATTATAAGAGAGATTATAATAAGAATGAGTGAGTAAAACATGCAAAATGACTTGGTATTTATAGGCAACAAACTGGTACTATAGCATGATTCTGTCGGCTCCTTCTGCAGGAGGGAACCGACCAGTATAAGCCTATAGAACTGGCTATTCTGACCACCGGTTCTACCTGTTCCTTTCTCAAAAGATAACCGGCTAGTATAAATGAATGGAACCGGCATTCTGACACAAAATCTGAATTTTAGATTGCCCAAATCTTAAAATGTTTTGTGTAATCTTTGTAGATTTTCTTAAGATATGAAGAGGTGATTAGGTCACCTATGATGTAAAATATTTCAAATAATATTTACATCATTTTCAAAGTAAAAGTCTAAGTTTTAAAATAGCATGTGAATGGTTTAGATTAAGAAAACTTATCAACCTAAAACTTGTGAATTCTAGATTTTTGCTTGTAATGATTTTGTGATTTGTTATCGACAAAACATGAGAAGATCATTAAATAGAAATGAGCGTTTTTACCAGTTTATTTGAATTAACATTCTATCTCTTTTTGTTGATGACAAAACATAAAATTATCGAAAGTAAAGATTAGAACGAGAAGTTTTAGGTTGAAATATTTTTACTTCTTTCTCCCCCTTTTTTCGAAACAAAAAGATTGTTGAAGAAATGACAAATGAAAAGATGCTAAGATGAATAAGATATAAATGTTAATCCAAAGAAAATCAAATGCAATGGTATAAATATGAGTCGATCCGAAGCGAATCAAATGCAATAATAAGAGTTGATTCGAAGAGAATCAAGATGCAATACTCCCCCTTGACGGAGGCATCCTCTTAAGAGAGGGAATCAAATCATCCAAAGAAATGTAATGCTATAAGAAGAAATGTTAGTGAATTAATTTTTGTTTAAGCTCCCCTTTGCTTTGAGAGTACCTACAAAAAAATGTTAGAAGCAAAAGACGAAACTCGCTACTGTAGAACCGGCTAGACCGGTTTCTTTTGCTAGATGGGACCGACCTTCATTGTCAAACGAACCGACGCCTGTACACAAAGTCATGATTTTGACCTTTTTGAAATTTGTTAGTATAATTAAGATTCTTAGTAAGACATAAAAGGCACGACACGATTGATTTATAGAACATACATTCCTTCTGATAAAATTATCGACCATTTTCGAGACATTTGGTCAGAACTGTGATCTTCCGTTAAGCAAAAACGAAAACTCCATAATATTAAGAGAATTAACCTACCAATGATATAGAAAAGCAATCTAATCCAAAAACATGAGCGAAATCAAGATTATAATGAGAGATTATAATAAGAAATAGTAAGTAAAAAATCATGCAAAAGGACTTGTAATTATAGCAACAAACAGGAAAAACAAAATAGCAATATTAATCCGCGCACCTCTGCAGGATGAACCGACCAGTATAAGCCTATAGAACTGGCTATTCTGACCACCGGTTCTACCTGTTCCTTTCTCAAAAGATAACCGGCTAGTATAAATGAATGGAACCGGCATTCTGACACAAAATCTGAATTTTAGATTGCCCAAATCTTAAAATGTTTTGTGTAATCTTTGTAGATTTTCTTAAGATATGAAGAGGTAATTAGGTCACCTATGATGTAAAATATTTCAAATAATATTTACATTTTTCAAAGTAAAAGTCTAAGTTTTAAAATAGCATGTGAATGGTTTAGATTAAGAAAACTTATCAACCTAAAACTTGTGAAATACTATATTTTATGCTTAGTAAAGATTTTTGATTTGTTTCGATAAAACTTGATAATGATCGTTAAATAGAAATGAACATTTTACCGTGGCTTATTGTATAACAATCTCTCCTCTTATTGTTGATGACAAAACATAAAATTATCGGAAGTAAAGATTAGAACGAGAAGTTTTAGGTTGAAATCTTTTTACTTCTTTTCCCCCTTTTTTCGAAATAAAAAGATTGTTGAAGAAATGATAAATGAAAATATGCTAAGATGAATAAGATATAAATGTTGATCCAAAGAAAATCAAATGCAATGGTATAAATATGAGTCGATCCGAAGCGAATCGAATGCAATAATGAGAGTTGATTCGAAGAGAATCAAGATGCAATACTCTCCCTTGACGGAGGCATCCTCTTAAGAGAGAAAATCAAATCATCCAAAGAAATGTAATGCTATAAGAAGAAGTGTTAGTGAAATAGTTTTTGTTCAAGCTCCCCTTGCTTTAAGTGTACCTACAAAAAAATGTTAGAAGCAAAAGTAGAAACTCGCTACTGTAGAACCGGCTAGACCGGTTCCTTTTGCCAGATGGGACCGGCCTTCATTGTCGAACGAACCGGCGCCTGTACACAAAGTCAAGATTTTGACCTTTTTGAAATTTGTTAGTATAATTAAGATTCTTAGTAAGACATAAAAGGCACGACACGATTGATTTATAGAACATACATTTCTTGTGATAAAATTATCGACCATTTTCGAGACATTTGGTCTAATACAAAAAAATGGGAAAATTAAGGATAAGGATTGGTTCTTTAGATTGAAGAAAAGAAATTCAAAGATATATTTATGTATTTCCTACACTAAACTAATTTAAGGGTGCGTTGGCAATGTTCGCAAAACATTTCATGGGTAGGAATGGGAAAAGCAGTGTTTGATCCCAAAGGCGGAAGATGTGGTGGAAATGGTGAAAGAGGTGGTTCCATGGCGGGAAGAGGTGGTGGTTGGTTGGCTAAGCGCTCGATAGTATTAAACAAGGGTTGCGGAGGTGGCGGATTGGCGGTCCGTGGTGGTAGATCTTTGAGTGAATCGAAGAAGGGGCGAGGTGATGTGGGAGGAGTAGAGAAGATTAGTTCAACAGACTCCAAGTTAATGGATAACCGAGAGGTTTGTTTGGAAGGTTGAGATGGTGCCGATGAAGGAGAGGTCAATGGCGGAGGAGTCGTTTTGAGGTGTTCAAGAGATGACTCGAGGAGATTCCTGGTGAAGTGATTGGGGAAAGTGGTAGAGACACAATAGGGCTTGATGGTGGATCCGTTTGGTAGTTGGTAGGCGAAGATAAGTTTTGATAAGGTGGAGAAGCGGGTCGTGGGTTGAACAAGCATCAAGCACGGATACTTATGTGAGCGGTCCTCTTAAAAGCATTGATACTTTTCTTTTCATTGTTTGATTTAGGCATGATTAGGATAACTAAAATTCTTGAAAGAGATGGATGATGGAATGTTTGGGACAAGGGGTTATTTATAGAATAAATTTTTGCATCATTAAATGTTTTTCCTTCTAGTTTGGGTAAAATCTAATGATTAGATTTTGCTTAGAGGTCAACTTCTATGGCCTAGCAGCTGAGAATAGGTTGAATGTGAAGGGAAATTTAGGATTTATAGTTTCAAATTCTTGATAAACAGTCCACTAAGCATCCAATTTTGCCGGTTCTATATGTAGGATGGAACCGACCTTTATTAATCAAAGGAACTGGCTGTCTGTTATTGACAGCAAACAGTGGTGTGTTGAAGAGGTGAAGGCAAGCAAAGACATGTTTAGAAACATAATTTAAGGTTTCATTTAAAATGTTATAGTGTGTGCCTATATGTAAACAATGTGAAGGTGCGGTTATCTCGACTTAAAAGAAAAATATAATATTGAGATAACTCGAAGTCTCCTTGATTTGATGTAGCTACGATTGAACGTTCTCAGAAAAACATATTGATTATGTATTCCTTTAGCATTCAAGAGACATATGTTGAGGTGTATGAATGAAAACGTTTTTATTTTGTATTAATCAATGCAAGAAAAAGTTTTATGCGTGTCCTAATCGTGAGAAAGTTTTTGAAAAAGGATATGTCACATTCGGGTCTTAAGTGATGTAAAGAAAGTTTTAACTATGCATATGCATACATAATAGTACATAGTAGTGATACTTATAGTAGAGTGATGAAAATCCCTGAATGGTTTATTTTTGAGTGTGAAAATACAATCCTAGACTCAGAAAGAAGAAAAGATCTGTTCCTCGGTGGTTTATTAGGCGTTTGGTTCCATGAGACCGAGACATAGTCTAAGAAAGTTGAAGGTTTCTCATTTGAGAGGTTTAGTTAAACTATCGACAATGTTATCTTCGGAGGAGACCTTCTCAATTGAGATGTTTCCTTTTTGGACATTATCACGAAGGAAGTAATGTCGGATTTTTATATGTTTGGTCCGGGAATGTAGAACGAGGTTCTTACTTAGGTTGAAGGCACCTTTATCATCACAAAGGACAGGTATGTCATCTAGTTTAATGTCATAGTCTACGAGAGCTTTCTTCATCCATAAAGCTTGTTGGCAAGCTTTTCCGACGGATACATACTCGACTTTGGTGGTGGAAATGGCTAGGGCGGTTTGTTTCTTAGAGAACCACGATGTGAGACAACATCCCATGAATGTGCACACACCGCTTATGCTTTTGCGATTGACATAGTCTCCTGTATGGTCGGAATCGGCGTATACTATGGTTTCTATTCCCGTTCCTTTGGGATACCATAAACCTAAATGAGTTGTTCCCTAAATATATCTAAAAATCCTTTTTACCGCTTCAAAGTGTTAGGTTTTGGGATCTTCTTGAAAACGGGCGCACAAACAAACACTAAACATGGTGTCTGACCGACTTGCCGTTAGGTAGAGAAGGCTACCAATCATGCCACGATACTTTGTGTCGTCAATGGATACCCCGTCTTCGTCCGGAGTGAGTTTGGTTTCGAATGACATAGGAGTTTTGATGGGTTTGGAATCTTCTAGACCGAATTTCTTGAGCATTTCCTTAATGTATTTAGATTGGTTAAAAAAATGCCATCTTCTAGTTGCTTGATTTGTAAACCAAGGAAGAAATTCAATTCACCCATCATGCTCATTTCGGACTCGTCGTGTATGATTTTAGAAAAATCATCGCAAAGGTCTTGACAAGCTGATCCGAAAATGACGTCGTCCACGTATATTTAAACTATGATGATATGTGAGTCTCTTTTCTTGGTAAATAGAGTGTTATCTACCAAGCCTTTAGTGTACTTATAATCGAGGAGGAAGGCTTTGAGTCTATCGTACCAAGATTTGGGTGCTTGTTTAAGGCCATAAAGAGCCTTTTTGAGTTTGAATACATGGTTAGGTTTTTTAAAATCAACAAAGCCGGGAGGTTGAGAGACGTAGACTTCTTTATTTATAAAACCATTTAAGAAAGCACTTTTGACATCCATTTGAAAAGGCTTGAAGTCATGTGCACAAGCATATGCAAGGAGGATTCTTATAGATTCTAGTCTTGCTACGGGAGCATAGGTTTCATCGAAATCTATTCCGTCTTGTTGGTTGTATCCTTGTGCGACAAGTCTAGCCTTATTTCTAGATACTACACCATTTTCATCTAATTTATTTTTAAAGACCCATTTAGTACCAATTACAGTTTGGTTTCCGGGTGGAGAAACAAGACTCCAAACATCATTAGTTACAAATTGGTTCAATTCTTCTTGCATAGCCATAGTCCACCTTTCGTCTTTAATGGCTTCTTTAATGTTTTTAGGTTCTATGGAAGACACAAAACAAAAGAAGTTGCTTTGGTTTTGGACTTGAGATCTTAGAGTTCTCTCGTTTAGATTTCCTATGACTGTTTCTATGGGATGATCTTTAGATTCTTTGATATTGATAATTTCTTTGTTTAATGGTTCATTTTCCTTTTCGTCTATATCTTCTATTTGATTTTCTATGATTTGGCTTTCAATTATATCATCATCTACTAAAGGTGATGATTTAGGAGGTGGATTTTTGTCGAATCTTACATTTAAAGATTCTTCAGTCCTCATGGTTTCTTTGTTTAGGATTATATATGCTTTACTATTAGGTGAATGATGACATCAAATAACGTCACTTTTATAGCATCATTTATCCCATGTAAATAACTCATTTTGTATAGTTATTGCAAGAATTATTGCTTAATCATTTATATTTGAGAATTGCAGTAATAATGGAGTACTTGGTGAAGATTATCTAAAAGGCACGCATTTTGGAGCTTAAATGAAGAGTTCAAGAAGATACGGCGTATCCGTGCCTACACTTCAGATAACCATGAAGGATTGAAGACCTATACGAAGTATCCAGGAGCCTCTATACACCGTATCTAAGGTTTATTAAACACCAAAAGATTCTAAAAGATGTCAAACGTGGTCCTTACTCTAAGAAATCTCCAATACGCCGTATCCCACATAGTCCGATATGGCGTATCGACCAGTTTCCAGACTCTATAAATACAACACCCTAAACTCAGTTTTAGATATGCAAGTGAAACCTTAAACCACCAAGTCGACCAAGAGACGAATAAAGGAGCATAGAAGGCCAGAATAGAGCCTCAAGATCATAGGAAAACTCTTGTAATCTTCGCGCAACCAAATACGCGTTCGGTTAAAGTTTCTTTTCTTTAATCGTTCATATATGAAACTGTGTGTATTTTTACAATGACTATCGGCTGATACCTTTAGGTATCAGCCATGTTTATGAAGGTTTAATGTTTGGTTTGTTTATATCGATTGCTTATTTTATCGTTGATTGTTGATTATGTTTAACCAATTTTATAGTTGTTTACGTGCTTAAGTTATGCGAATCCTATCATTCAACTGGGTCTAGTCCTACATATTTAAGTGCGCTGTAACATCGGTGTTTGTTTGGGCGCGTAGCAAAGAGTCTGTGATAGCTCTCCCATATTGCAATTTATATATCTTAGAAATCATAGGGATCACAAATATTGACCTAGTCCTTGCCTTTAGTTTAGTGAGCTTAGTTGAGCCATAAGTGACCCTGGTATCAATATACATTCTATTCCATTAGTAAGGGACTCAGACAGTGGATGACTAGTATATAAAAAGCGCCCGTTAAGCAGTAATGGTAAAGCTCCACAAGCTAGGGTTTAATAATAGCATAAGAGCACATTATTAATCTCCTAAGATAGATTATAATAAACAAATGCTTGCTTCATGCGGATAGCGTCAATTATGACAATCTAGCGTGTCAAGTGTTTAGGAAGAAGTACCGTCAAGTCTAGGAAATGATGATGCCCTTTCGAGATAAGTCATCATTACACTAATATACAAACCTACCTGCATTTTATCAGATTTATTCATGGTTGATACGTTTTTTCTTTCATTAGTTCTTGGACCGTATCCCCCTCTAATCGTTTGTTTATCTTCTTGTGTTTTATTGTTTTTACTTGTCATCAAAACCTTAGGGTTAGATACTCAAAACCTCCAGTCTCTCAGCTGAAACGCCCCCTTAAACCTTAGAGTTAGGATTAAACATAAATTAGTATTAATATAGTACGATCATAGAAAACAAAATACATATAGAACTAGAATTAACAACGTCTCTCTCGCTCTTAGATGATCGACACCCTACTTACCGAACGAAGCTAACATCTGATCGGGTACACAGATGTTAAAGTGTTGTTTTTAGGTATCGTCGTCATAACATAAATAGTAAAAACTCGATACATAAAATACCACTCACACCGACACAAATCAAGTTTTTTGGGCGCGCGCGGTTACCGGAGAGTGAAGTTATTTAATTCTTGTTTTTATATGTGTTTAAGTTTTGCTTAGCTTAGATTAAATTTTTATATATTGTGTGTTGTTTGTGTGTTTAATTTTCTGCATTGTATATTTTTGCATATTATGTGTTTGTGTGTTTTCTGCATTATTATAGTCTTTTATAATATTCTGAGTCGAGTACTGAATACGGCGTATAATTTTTTTTAAACCAATACCCACGGTAAGTCCTCTTAACGACAATAAATATGACTTTAGAATATCGTTTGACGAATCCGACGATGAAGATTACACGGTAATTTATGACAAAAATTCATTTTCTTACAAAATAATTTTTGTCAATGATTTGAAAACGGATTCGGAAAATGATAATGATAAAGTCAATATGCATTCGTTTCCATCACCCGAGCCTACGGTCAGTTATTTTGATGATTTAGACTTCCTTAAAGATTTTGAAAATAAATTTCCAGCCATTGTTTACAATGATGCTCTAACGTCTAAATCAGATTCCTCAACTGAACCTGTTGAAATTCCTCATCGTATCGATGAATTTGATTTGAAAACTGAAACATCATTGTCCGAATGTGATGAAAAGGAACAAAACGTTTTGTACTTTAATGATCTATTCTCTTTCAACATAATCCATCCCAATGATCTAAAGTCGTATAAGGACAAAGATGATGATAAAATCGATATTAAACAGTCTTCGGGGGGTAATGTAATAAATACCGATGTGGGTGCCTATGCACAAGGGTCAAATAAGCTTTTGAAAACAAGACAAGATACATCAAATAATTTTTTCAAAACTAATACTTTTTACAAAGAATTAGGCTTTAATATCATGACTAGTAATTAAATTATCAAAGGGATGCTAATAAATCTTTTTAAGAATTTATATGTGCCATTTGGCCTCCCATTCGACCCCAAGTTGTTTTATAAGGATGAGATTAAATTGGGGCAAGTCAAACTTAAAGACTTTTATGTAAACAAAAGTGCTTGCCAAAAGACAACCCGGAATGTATATTCAATTTTTTATCGAGTCTGTCTTTCCAGACTGTCTATACGGCGTATCCAAACCCTATGGATACGGCATATTGACCTTCTGGACGTTATCGAGTCTTTATTTTCAGCACAGTCTATACGACGTATTCATTAAATGAATACAACCTACAGGTATCAATACGGCATATCTTGGGGAACGGATAAGGCGTATTGACTTCTTGTATAGTTTTAGGTTTTTATCTCGAGTCTAACCAGCAAATACACGGATAAAAAAATTGCACTTGTTTTCTTATATCTTGCACATGACCTTACTGAAAAGAAAACGACGACGTTGGTGGAGTATTTTCTGGAATCTAATGTGTGTTGCTACTTGCTAGGATTAAATTTTGCACAAACAATACACATTCTTGCTCATAAACTCAACTTGGAGAATCAACCGAGCAAAATATCAGGGGAGTTTCTCATTTTAATTCTTTTAATTTCCTATTTTTAATGTTTTATCTATACAACGAGGACGTTATATAACTCAAGTGGGGGGATGGAAATTAGAATGTATACTTGTCCTATTTTTCACACTAAAATGCTTAAATTATGCTCAAATTTAAAAAAAAGTTCAAGCATACTTTTGTGAAATTACTTGTTACATAACCTACACACAATAACCCTTATTAGATATTGTGAGGATTTAACCTT
>BQNB010043437.1:26898-45510 GCA_026074375.1 Tanacetum coccineum | reverse complement strand
TATTCCACTTATATTTGATAATCATATGTTTATATTTGTAACAATTCGTATGCCAATGTGGTTCTTTCTAATGCACAACTCATTACTTTATTTTTGTGACATCCCTTTAAAATACCCGTGAATGAGTCTTTTATATAAAAAAGATAAATAAAATTTTATCCTAATATAAAAAACACACACTTTTTATGCTTGAATTTTTTTTTTAAATATCTATGTATTTTTTTCTTTTTTTCTAAATAATTCGGGTTATTCGGATCAACTCAAAAACCGAACCGAATTGCATATTGTATAATTCCATTTAATACCACAAAGGCAGAAACAATTGCTAAAGGCCTACAACATTAATTAACACTAGAGCTCCCCTACTTTACCCTCCCCTCCTCTTTCCCTTCCTTCCAAAAAAAATCTAAAGAACACATTTTTTTAGTTTTCCTTTCTTTCCTTTTCCTTTCAATAGAAAATAAAACTCGAGAACAAGTGTAAGTGTCCTACAACATTTTTATGGACCGATACAATGGCCGTTTGTGTTGTATATATTGTGAGAATTGTTTTGACTTTTAAAAAAGTTATCGATGAATTAATTGTTTAATGCAAACTAACCTTTTGTCGATGATTTATGTACGACAAGTTTCCTCGTAGGAAGACTGGTGCCTTAGTTCACAATAAAAACGGATTCCGCTAATTCAACTTGGTTTGATAACCAATGTTTGCTAGTCGCTGGCGATATCCAAAAGGCGGGGTAAAGCGCACATAAGACGCGGTCACGATAGTAGGGAGTGAGCGTAGTATGGCTTTCGGATACCGAGGGTGGTCCGCAAGAACTTTGCAATCTAACGTTGTTTCTCACCGGTCAAGCCTCTCCTATAGAGACGGGGAGTGATCAACCGCAACTCTACCCTCGGGTAACATTGTACCTGCAAAAATTGGCAGTATTGGTCAGAACTTTTGTTATCGGGAAGAACTTCTGATGAACCGACACATTATATTTTCGATTAGAATTGTATTCCACTAGCGATCGACTTTTCAAACTATCGCATTTGGTCTTCTTACTGCAAACAAATCATCGTCTCTTGTAAAATACAAAACTTTGCACAAGTTGTTAATCTTAGACAACAAAAGCGCAAAGTATGATGATTTATAAGTATATTATAAACTTAATTTGTTCTAATTAAATCAACTTTGCAAACTATATCGTTGTTTTACAAAAAAGGTAATGGTTAGTACGTAACGATTACATAAAGTTATTTAGAAAGTCAAATTTCTTTTTCCTATAACTATGTTATTGGCTTACTAGTTGTGGTTGTGCATGTATGTTCCAAATAGATTTAAGGTTTGGGCAAGTGGTGCTTGAGCTTTCACTCGAAGATGCAAAACCTTTAGCTATCTAAATGAGTAACTTCCATAAAGTGATGTATAATTCGGTACGATTGGAATTTTTACTCCGCGCGTTGCAGCGGAGGCTAATTTGTTAGTGCATTGTGTTTGCGAAGTGGGTTTTTTGTTTCCATGTTTTTTTATTTGTTGTGACTTTTTTTTAAAAGTGTGTTGTTTTTTTCTGTCTTTTTTTAGAAGAAAGTACATGGGCCTATGTCTTTGCTTGGGACTTAGGTAAATGGACATTAGTGAGAGCCCAACAGCCAGGCCACTGTATTAGGCGAACAATAGCCCACTAAGAAAGTGGTATCTATTTTGTCGTCTTCTATCATGCGCTATAGTATAGTATAGAATAAAATCGTACGTATGTCAGAAGCATTGCAATATTGGGCTCGTTTTGTTCGCAATTCGAAGATCTTTTCGCGGGTATTTTTTTTATCTGAATGAATCGGTAGATATGTGTTATATATTTGAGAAATAAAGTTTATTATATAAAATAGTCGTAAATAGTTAGAAGTTGAGGGTGCGTTTTGTAAAAAAAAAATATTTTTTATATTTATATTTAACTTCAACATTTTTTATAAAATCGTGCATATGTCAGAAGCATTGCAATATTGGGCTCGTTTTGATCGCAATTCGAAGATTTTTCCGATGATATTTTTTATCTGAATGAATCGGTGAATATGTGCTATATATTTGGTAAATAAAGTTTATTATATAAAAAAGCCGTAAATAGTTAAAAGTTGAGCGTCCGTTTCGTAACATTTCATTTTATTTAAGTTTTTTTTAATTTGGCCCAAGTTTGGCCCAATGTCAAAACGACACCGTCATCACCAATTTTAGGATATTGTACAATACAATAAGAATGAATTGGTGGATATGCGGTATATATGTGATAAATAAAGTTTATTATATAAAAAAGTCGTAAATAATTAAAAGTTGAGGGTACGGTTTGTAAGTTTTTTTTTCTATTTATATTAAACTTCAAGCATTGCAATATTGGGCTCGTTCTGTTCGCAATTCGAAGATCTTTTCGCGTGTATTTTTTGATCTGAATGAATCGGTAGATATGTGTTATATATTTGATAACTAAAGTTTATTATATAAAAAAGTCGTAAATAGTTAAAAGTCGAGGGTCCGTTTTGTAAATATATTTTTTTCCATTTCGGGTCGTTGGAATTTTTTTTTACCTTGGACCAGATTTTGGGCTAACTTTGTAAGCCCACACTGTTTGAGCACTGTGTCACGCAAATTAGTATATAGTCTAATACATGATACCTAAAAAAAATCCCGATCAAGCCTAGTTCATTTATTTTTATAGGTTCTTATTGATTTATTTTCAGACGGCTTTTATTTGCTAGCCAAACTGATGGTCACTCCTGTTCCCGGTTGAACACATTGGTCTGATCCGGCTTTCAAAACTATATGTATTAGCATATAAATTGTATGAAGTTTTTTTGTGTGTTTTATTAGTTTGTATAATGTGTATAATAACATGTACTTTTCATTTTAAAGGTGTTTTAAAAATAACATTAATTAATGTGTTTAATTAGTTTATACTTTGGATTTTGTAGCTTGTTTAAATTGTACAATGTGAAAATATTATTTTACTTTTGAGTAATTGGTGTTTTAAGAATAACATTAAATGTGTTGACCAGTTAATACGTGTGTGTTTATGCATAAATTAATTGTACATATTGCATGAATATTTGTATTATTGATTTTTTAACTTTTTAGTGCATTTAATGAAGGAAAAATGATTCCTTCATTATATATAGTGTAGATTTCTTAATAAAATTGCCTCAAATGAAAAGGTATCCGTACAATAAATGCAGGAAAACAATACAAACAAGTTTTATAAAATTAATTATTGGCGTTTTTTATTTTATTTTTTAAAAATTTATGTAAAAAAGTCGTAAACAGTTAAAAGTTGAGGGTCCGTTTTGTAAATTCAATACCAAACTATTAATCATAATATTAAAACTAATTCCAACTTCACAAACCCTCAATCACTAACCCCAACCCCCACCCAAAAAAAAACCCCCCCCCTCAACCACTTACATCAAAAATAAACATATACCCACCCAACCCATAAAACATACCTCAACTCTAAAATTACACTTCCCACACATCCCTAACCATATAATTTGTATCATACCCCCCATATCAATACCCTTCCCCCAAAATTATAAAATACCCCCACCACATCCACCATTCCCCCCCTAATCAATCCATAAAATCTAATCCCCCCAACACTAAAATTAACCCCAACCACTAACACACTACCACTTCCCAACTATCCCTATCATATCCCCCACCCACACCCCCTTTCAAAACTCATAATAAACTCCCCCCCCAAACACACACCAATCCACATCCAAAACACATCAATCTTAAACACCCCTCCCCACACATCAAATGTCTACCGAACTGCTGTCACTGTCATCGAAGATGATACCTACATTATAGTATTACAATCTCTTCATTACACACCCAATACCCTCACGCCTAGTCCAGTGAATCACATCACGTCGTCACCAAATCTCACATGTCAGATCACCACCACTACACCTCATGTTCCTTAACTGAGTGCGAATCATAATGTACAATAATAAATTAATAGCGATCATTGATTCTATAATGAAAGACAGTGAAGTCCCTACCCAAACAAATCTCCCCCCCCACCCACTTTAATCCATACTCTGATACACGCCAGTCCACCTCTATAACTCATTGATATCTTTCAATCATAAGATCTCTTTTCCACGCGATCAACCAATTTCATCTACTAATAGAACTAATCATCAGATCACCGAGTACTCCACAATGTATTCAACTTGCTTGCGCCATCGAAAGTGCCTCAGCACTTGATTTATTATCTTTCAAAACTTAGTAAAACCCTTTTCTCACACATCTAAACGCTCCCACCTTATGTATTTTTATGTGTGCCCAACCTCTAAATCATATGCTCATACAGTGATCTAAAAAATATATGTGTTATCGCACATGTCTATAGCTGATCTTTTCATTGTGTACCCTAAAGGATTTACTAGTTATTATGCCTCTTGTCGAGAAGTATCACATTGAGAATCGTCTAGACAAAGATCACTCTCCTCCCCACTGACAATGTGTAGTCACTCTCACCAGTGTCAATAGAGTAATCGTAAGTGACGAGATTTTACTGCCTCATACCCAACATTAACCTCTCTCTGCTTGTTTGACTGTGTGTCCTCTCATCTTCATGTACACTAACAGTGATCCAGTCTTGTCATCTTGCAGTTCACACTTATTGATCTATGTCTTGTACTGTTGTGTGCTTCTCCGCTGATTTTTAAGTCGATATGTGTCCGCTTTTTTGTTCTGGTAAGGCTAGAATGATCTGGATCTGTCAGAGTAGCATAACTTCTATGAGAGGTTTCTCCATCTTTCCTCTCTTCCTTAAAGTTCTCATGATTTCTTTCTTGTGAGAATTTATGCCTTCTACGTCCACGTCCTTTAAAATATTTTCCATTATTATCATGTCCTGTGAACATCAATTTTTCTTGATTATCCACTTGTTTGCCTTTTTTTACTTACTCCTTTCTTTATAAGTCTTAAGTCTACCAATTGCTTCTTCTAAACTCATTTCATCGAGATCTGAGTATTGTTCTATTGACGCAACTATTTGCAGATACCTATCGGGTATAGCGTTTAATAGTTTACGTACTAGTGTTTCATCTTCCATTGTATGCCCTAGACTAGCTGCTTTGTTTACTAAGGTTGTTAGTTTTGTGGTGAAGGTATGATGGTCTGTTTCCTTCATGGTGTTGCAACTCAAATTCGGATTTGAGTGTTGAACCTTGCTTTGTTGGGACTCTTTTTCTCCTATGTGTCTAGTTTTAAGGCATCCCATATGGATTTGCGGTTTTGTGTTTTTCGATTTGAAGATGTTGTTTTCATGGTAAGGCTTGATAAAGGAATGCGATAGCAGTTTTTGTCTTTTTTTGTTGTCTGCTTGGTTTTTTCTTTGGGTTCTATCATTTCCCATTAAACCGTTGCTTCAAGGATAATTTGCATTCGAAATGCCCTTCGTGGAGTATTTCCGAGGGTTTTATAAATTGGACTTGGAAATTGTGGTGTTACTTGTTGTACCTACTTCCTCTTCGGAAGTATCTCACTTTCTTTTGTCATATCTCTAGGATTACTGGTTAATTACTCCTTAAAATTATTCTATCGATATAGTAAGTAATATAATTACTATATTCTAACTTCGGGTTTTAGGGAAAAGTTACTATCTAGAATTATGGGGTAACTTTTGTATAATGCCTAAAACTAAAACAAAACTATATAACAAAGATTATATAGAATCTGAAAGTAGAGGGGGGTGTTTGTAAAACCTTTAGGGTTAATTAACCCTGGTGTCCCTTTATTATTGTGGTCCGCCTCTTTTGTTGTGTGGAGACTCTGTGAGTTCTTCTCCTTGTGGCGTCCTGATCTTCTTCGTCTCTGTAAGTTCTTCTCCTTGTGGCGTCCTGATCTTCTTCGTCTCGTCTGGTGGTTTTCTCCACCGACTGAGATCGCGACTTTGGTCGCTCTTCCTCCTTGTGTTCTTAACCACGGGTTCCTCCAATTGGTTGGTGCGAAAGCTTTTAGGGTTTCGCGATATTTTGGGGATCTTGGTGAAAAACCGCCGTTTGATATGGGGTTTTTATTTGGATAACCACGAATCAACTAATGATTCTGAAGCGGGTTCGATTTATCGATTCTTCAAAAGGTGTGTTTGTTCCTTTTGATGCTTTTGATTCTTTCGTCCGTTTCTTGTGATGACCTTTCGTTATCCAAAATTTGTGGTTAATATCTTTGTTTCGAATCTGAAAAAAAAATGCCCTAACCCTTTGTTTTCGGGGTTATGATTTTTTGATTATTGTTTCTGGGTGAAACCCCTTCGTTGCCGGTGATTAAATCACTTGGTGGCAATTGATGGATTTGCCCAATACGAAAAACTGTTTATACAAAAACACAGAGATGATTTGTGATTTGTGTTTGTGATTTGCAAGATGTTTTTCTGGAAAAATTTGCTGCGGTTTTCTTTCTTGATTCGAAACGAACACAACACGGTATATGATGATTTTGGTTTAATCAACCAAAGGCTCTGATGCCAAATGTTGGATCGAATTATCTAACCTTTCTAATCAAAATATACCAAAGTAATAGTTTTTCTATTAATCAAATTTCTGTCATCATCTTTACAAGTACAAATCGAGTTCTATATATAAGAAATGAAAGGGTGCGTTCTAAAGGTTGTGTCGGTTGATGAACCGATGCATCCCTTGGTGAAATAACTGTAAAACGGTTATGTAACCGCTTTTCTATAACTGCCATATTTGACAGCGGGTATGATTACCCATTGGGTTGGGTTTGACCCGATTTGACCCAATAAACAGTCCATCTCTCATAGTGTTGGTGCGGGTGAAACAAACTATTTGCTGTTGTTGGTTCCAATAAGCCATGTTGAGTACCCGTCATAAATAAGTCACCCTCTGTCATTATGCAGCCACTGCATGCCTCTTCTTTGTCACCTGCCTGCGCCATATACAACAATCTTTCCGTAAACAACTGATATTACAAGTAGTAACGATGTAGGACTTGTATGGGAACTATAGTTTTTTTTGTCGGAAAACGCAACCATAATAAAGAGAAAAAACTAGAATAGTTTAATTTTTATATTTATATATACATTCATTGACAAATAGAATTTCAAAATTCCTCCTACCAAATTGAATAGAAAAACAGTAGGTCAACCTGACCCGTTTTTAGAGAAGAATTGGTAGGTTTGCTACCCCTTTTTACCTGTTGACCCAACCCAACCAGTTGGACATGTCAGACTTAATTTTTGAAACAAATTTGGTCAGCTTGTGACCCGTTTTGACCCATACTCGCTTTGTCAAATTAGCAAACTAATTTGCTCAACTGTATGAAGAAATGAAGAATGTCGTTTACCTTCTCAGTGAGATATTTAATTTATCTTTATATATTAAGCATATGTGGTTTTTCTACTCATAATAACGTGAACCAAGAAAGAAAGAACTTTCACATCTCAATCCCTTGCAATGCGCACAGGAATCTAACCCAACCTGTACTATTTTTGTGGTTGAAAAAAATATCGCAAACTCTTAAAAGGCAATAAATGAATAGACTTAGGCAATATCACTAAACAAAGTTCAATTAGCAACACTTCATCTAAAAGATTTGACAAATCAGCAAATTAGGTTGACTAGAAGCCTCTACAATTAACAACAACACAATTGGTTTGATGAAAGTAATCATCATTGTCAACCAGAATCAGTTTTACCAAATGACCAGTTTGTTAATAAAATAAAAACATTGAAGCATCTTGCAAGTATTTAACCATAAACAAACACAAAGTTATAGAATTAGTGCTTTGTTAACTATGTTGGTAATCAGAATCCAGCACTTGACCATATTTCAAAGCACATAATAAGAACTCAACCATCAAAAAATGGCATAGCTTACTAAGTATGTAAGATTATACTGCCAATTTAAACTCGAAACAAAAAAAAATTACCTTCGATTTGAAGAGAAACCGAAACCCTAGCTTCAATAACCGACTAGTTCACCAAAATTAAATCAATAAAAACTAACGTTAAAGGTGTATGAAGAACGTGGAGCTTTCATTTTCGTAGCGCCAAAATTGATATACCCTCGAATCCTAGTTCTAATTTTGCTAAAATAAACGGCGGGTTAATTACCCCCAATTTTGGTGAGTTACAGAAAATTATAGTTTACAAAACAAGTCCCCCGTGTTCAATCTTTTATACACTTATCACATTTTTCTAAAACTGTGTCTAAGTTAAGCGTAAAAGGTTAATGACTCGAAACCCAAACCGGGCCACAATTGTTGCCTTTCATAATGTGAGAGGCATACATGACTCACTCAGTGGTTGTGACTATGAGATGCCAAGGATTGAACACTTGACCTTGTGCTTGTCAGGTGTAAAGATGTTTCACCCATTACCAACTAAGCTACAAGTCATTTGCATTATGTCTCACTGGCTTGAAATGTGAAATTGGTCGGCCTTGAGTTTTAAATGATGACTTGAGGTGATGCTTAGAATTTAAAGCTTTATCGAGCTCGATTCGAGATTCAAGCCCGATTTTTGATAGTCGAGTCGAGTTCGTGCTTGGTGTTACTAGGCTCGTTTACGCCTCACCACATTATGTTAAGTAGTATGTAGTGTGGTGGGGCGTAAAGGAGCCGAGTAACGCGAAACTCGACTATCAAAATCTGGCTTGAATCTCAATTCGAGCTCGATCGAGCTTTAAAAATCTAACCATTATCTCAAATCATCATTTAAAACGTAAGGTCGACCAATTTGATATTTCAAGCTCGTGTTTGGTAAAAAATCATCATATTAAGCCCAACTCTACTCGATTCATATGCATAATGCCTTATATTTGAATGATAATCAAGTAATTTGGTCTATACGACAGCAATACAATGTATTGTGGTTGTGACCAAGTGTTGGAAATAGTGTCATCCGAGTTAATCCTACAATGTCTAATTAATCCATGTTTACTTAAGTGCAATGATTCAATTTATTGAATTTGGTGATACGTACTGGTAAACAAGGTCGCATAGTTATGGTTGCCTTATTCTATAATATCTATCCCTATGGGGACAAGTATAATACCACGTCGTTTCACCGTTTGTGAGCAATATTTATAGTTTCTGTCCATGACCCCGTAGCATTTATGGATACGCCGTATAGTGACATGCGCGTAACAAAAATATATTTATCATATTTTGACAATTTAATGTTGACCATTGCCTTCGATAAGCCGTATAGCACCAGAGGTGTAAATACGGGTATGTCTTCAATACATTAGGATGAACTTTCTATTAGGGCATCGATACACCATATCCATGAATGGTGATACGGCATCTACTCTTGAATACGGGCTCTTATTTGACATATTTGGGAGTAACTTAATACGGCGTATCGCCAGATGTGCATACTTTGTATCCTTCCTTTGGTCAGAATGCATTTTCCTTCGTTTTTGCTCCAAAATGCTTTGTTTTTCGTGTCTTTTCCAAAATTGCTCCAAAAATACTAAATATTCAAAAGTAAACGATTCAGTACCAATATCTAGACAAAATAATAGCAAGAATAAATGAGCACTAAAAAGCGCGCTTATTTGATCACACCGGTATACATCTTTTTGCATAATTGGGCACAATGATCTAATAACTTCATATCCAAAGCAATGACCGAAAAGTTACCCCAAGTATTATTGAAGTCATCATTCAACAAGAGACGACCAAGCATACTAAACTTCATTCCATCATTACTAACCCTCGTGAATTTCCTCCCTCCCATAGGAATCTCGGCTAACCTTCTTTCATTAATAAAATTAATGAATTCATTTGTTTCTTTAATGTTCACTTGTGTGTTGAGTATATCGTCATTACTACTAACCACATTTATATCCCTGAAAATACACCACACTACATTCCACTTGTTCATCAGTCTTGATAGCCTTTCTTATAACGACGTTTTGTTGTCTACTCACATGCGGCTCATAGATACACACCATGAACACCTCCTATTCTATCCCTTTCCATTCACCCTGAATCACCATAAATATAACGTCCCTTATTGCCTATTTTCATGAAAAGACTATCGAACCCTAAATTAAAATTATACCCCTATAAATTCTAGCTGCGAGAAATTAGGAGTAACCAAAACCATTACCCCCCTTAAATATCCTTAATCCAAACATCATTAACCGCAACACTTTTGTTTCTTGAAGTCCAATCATGTTTGAATTTTCATCTATAATAATCAATCTAATTCGCATTTGTGTTCCTGCAATTCCCCATAACCATCACTGTTGGCGTATAGTCCGCAATGGGCCGAACCCAATAAGAGGGTGGCCCACATCCTACGTAACCCTAATCCATACACTATATATATGGGTAGGATCATCCTACCTCAACATCTACAATAGGTTATTCTCTACCACCTCTTTACTATATGCTTATACTATTCTGACTTGACCGTTGGAGGGTGGATCCCAGGGCTCCGGCCTCGGGTCCCCTTCTAACCGGTTCTTCTTTGTGTGTAGCACTATTCAAGGCTCGAGAAGACGACGAACGACACCATGAGACTCGTCAAGACCAGCCCAATCAAATTATGCTTCAACAAGTTGGCGCCATCCGTGGGACACAAATAAACCATGTTTCGTGTTCTCATATTATCGAAAAGCAAAAATCAGTTCCGTTCCGAAAGTCGGTAAATCTAAAACCTTCGTATTTTTGTTTTTCGCTCCCGCTATTATGCATTCTGTCATATGTAAAAACTTGATAAGATATTTTACATATTTTTTTAAATTGGTAACAAGATATTACCAATATCTTTTTAATTTGATAAAGATATTGTTACAATATCTTTTTAAATTGGTTAACAAGAATTACCGATATTTTTTAAACTTATAAGATGTTTACATCATGTAATTTTTTATAATATGTAACAAGATATTAAACCCATATTTTTAATTTGATAAAAAGATTGTACTCCATAATCTTTTTCCTTATTTGCAATTAATCCCTTACTTGTAAATTATTAATATTCAAATACCCGCCAAGTAAGTACGTCTTCCGTCGCCCATAAGTCTAGATGCCATATCGCAAATTACCCGGTCCACGAAGTACGTAATTCCTCATGCCGTAAGTCGAATGCCATATTCCCATTACCTGGCCACGAAAGTACGTCCATCCATCGTCCTTTATTAAACGTGGAGCAGCCTTCATCATATGGCGGTGTGCTGGTTTGAAAATGCGAACGTCCTCGAGACGACGTAAGGAGTAGTCCTTTTAGTCTAGTAACTGGCGGCTACGACCACGCTTACTAGACTATGAGGACATGAAGACTAATAGAGTGGACCGTACCCGGCACTAGCTCATACTATTATTGGCCCGTCCGGCCCACTTAATACTAGTATAGGGCTTACTTGCTGAGGCGTATATCATAAGCTCTACATAACAAATGATCAAAAACCATATCATACTAACTGGGAGAACATGTGGCAGTATAGTCCGCAATGGGCCGAAACCCAATAAGAGGGTGACCCACATCCATACGTAACCCTAATCCATGACACATAATACAGGAGTAGGATCACCTACCTCAACACACTTACAATAGTTTATTCTCTAACACCACATCTTTACTATAAGCTTATACATTCGACTACCTCGAAGGGTGATCCAGAGCCCGGCCTCGGTTCCCTTTTCTAAACCGATTCTTCTTTGTGGTTAGCACTATTGTAAGGCTGCGGGAAAATGACGAACGGCAACTATAAGACTTTCAAGACCAACCCAACAATTATGCATCAACAATCACGATTTATAGATATACTATTTATAATTAAATGATAAAAATGAAAACCTAAAAAAACATGCCAACCTATTGTGTGTGGATGGCCTCCATCCCCATCCCAAAGCTTTTCCCGTCACCACCTCTTCACCCCTATTATATCTCTTCTTTTTTCTAAGAAGACCCACGATGCGCCAATTATTTCCCCTATTATCTTTACATGGTTCTATAATTTACCATACATTACTAGCTAACTACTTTCTTCCCCTCGTACCACAACCAAAATGAAAAACAACATTGTCATTCGCTCACCCCGACATCATAATACGCTTTGTAACAGCCTCTAAGACCCTTTTTTGTTTTCCTCCAACCCTCCACCTAGTTTTTCCTTGTACCTTCTATAGATTCTGTACGCCCTACACCTATTTCTTTTTTTATATCGTTGACAGACCATCCCCATTATTCTTTTTTCCCGAAGTAAAACCCATCATAACCTCATCTTTATCAAAATGTAATACTTTGTTCGCCCTTCACATTTTCTTTGACCTTACAAATGTATGTAAAAACATAGGATAATTTAGTTTTCATTTATGCATTAAGTATCATATTATAAGATAACTAGCATACTAGTACAAAACTCGTTTTGTTAGGACCTACGCACAAGTGTCCAAATACATTAAATAAGATGAATATCGAATAAGCCACAGGTAAAATGATTTATTATAGGACTTTTGTGTCAAGTGTCCTATTGTATTTAGTCATAATAAAACCTCCAATGCAAAAGCGTCCTCTAAGATACATGTAATAGGACACACATATTGAGTGTCACATAAAGTTCTATTTTAATAAGACCATAAGAAATAAGAGTCCTATAAACTTAATGTGATATGACTTTTATATAAAGTGTCCTATTATGTTAAATGTTAATAAGACTTTACTAAAATGGTGTCTTATAAATAAGTTTATTAGGATCCACTAATTAAGCGTCCTATTATAAACTAGTATATTAGAACTAAAAAGTTAAATGGTTCTATAAAATGTTTTTAAGGACGCTATTCAAAAAAGGGTCCTACAGAAGGGTCCTAAAAGACCAGTTTTTTTGTAGTGGGGGGGGCTCTCCATGTGAAATCATATCCAGACCGGTTAATCAACCGGTCTTGCTGACCACAGTCCAGACCGGTTTCAGGCTCCGTCAAGACCGGTTTTTTATTGGGTCTCTAAGTAGGGGGCTCTCCATGTGAAATCATATCGAGACCGGTTAATAAACCGGTCTAGATTACCATTTTTAAAAAAAATAAAAAAATCATTTTTTCATTTCTAGCAAAATAAAGACACAATATCCAGCAGTTTTATGTTTCCGGTAATATAGTAACTGACACTTTCCAGCAGTATACAAACACAAACAGCTTTTGATCCAGAAATTTAACTAATAAACCATAAGCGTCAATACATATATTCCAGAATTTAACTTAGATGATAACAAGTTCTAGCACTAAACGTGCGTAAGTTCCAAAATGCCTTCTACAAAAAAGTAGTTCAATCCCTGTACCATTAAGTAGTGACTATGATGATCTCAGATAATACATGTGATTGTCTAACTAAAATTAATTTTTGTCATAATAGACAGGTCACAATAAAACAACACGTACGGCTGCAATAGAGGGAACATCAGAACGTCCATGTGAACCATGAGACACATCCATTCTAAAGATGATGGTAGGAGCCCTTGAGAGTTGAGACTAATGAATTGAATGCAAATACTTAACTGATAGCAGTGAGTTTATACCACCCATCTGAAATAAAAACAAATACATCAGACTGAGTTCCAGAAAGAAAAAAACAAGGTACTAAAACTGTATTATGACTTGAAATTAAAACCTTCACATTGATCTTAAGAAGTAAATTTGTAAGATATTGATCATTGATCCAGGCTAAGGCAATGCATTGGGTGACAATCCCAAAGTCCACTAGTGCTACATCAGTTAGTATATGCACTTTGAGCTAATAAGTGATTACTCGTATGATTATTAGTTCTACATCAGAAACTATGGAGCTAATATGTGATTACTCATATGATTATTAGTTCTACATCAGAAACTATGGAGTTAAAACCCATAAACTGTTACTGTCATATGATTATTAGTTCTACATACTAAACGTTTTTAAAAACTTCTAATTGTTGAAATGTAGTGTCTTACCCTTTAACAGAAGGCAGATAATGTTGCTACTGTTTCGGGCTTGATTCGTGGAACATAAACCACACTATACATTAGCTACCTCGGCCCTATGTCTTCTTTTACTTAATGCGTTTGTTTCAGACTGAATCTTATATATTAGCTATATGTACACCGTCATTTGACTCAGAGGAAATAGTGTCATTAACTAAACAATCGAAATTCTTACACTACTTGTTCTCCTACATTACACATGTAGAGCACTACTATTGGAACAGGAGGGCTCAATAACTCTCCTTC
This sequence comes from Tanacetum coccineum, assembly GCA_026074375.1. Classification (NCBI taxonomy): domain Eukaryota; kingdom Viridiplantae; phylum Streptophyta; class Magnoliopsida; order Asterales; family Asteraceae; genus Tanacetum; species Tanacetum coccineum. The sequence goes on along the minus strand of BQNB010043437.1, from coordinate 31,286 downwards.
CCAAGTGCAAAAGAAGTTTACCGCAAGTAGTTTGTAAAACACGTCTACGTGTGAAATAAGAAAATTAACAATTTGTTGCAGTAACATTTCCATTGGTTCTTGTGAGGTCGCAAATGCACTATTAAGGAGCAGGTGGGAGGGCGCATGTATAAGACGGGGTTTTTCGTGACATTTGGGCAAATAATAAAAGTTGAAGGGCTGCGTGATATAAACAGAGGACCTTTAATCAAAATGTGTCAAAAGAGTAAACGTAATACAAACCTGCGTCCCCTCAATGTCACTAATACCAACACCGATATTGGCTTCATGTATCATTCCAACATCATATGCACCGTCTCCAATTGCTAAATTCATTTTCCCAGGACCTTCTTTCACCAATCTTGGAACCTGATTAACCATCCACATGTTAATTATTAGTATCCAACAACTACATATTCAGTTAGCCACAAAAAGTTCTTACCAATGCCTTTTGCTTAGCTAAAGCGAGCAAACTGCAAGCATCCCAAAGGAATACATAATCGTAGAGGGAAATAGAAGCTGTGTGCAGAAATCTTTTTGCAAACCACCTGAAACACGGTCGCTGTATTTTTTTATATGTCGGTTTTCAGAAATTCTCGAGCATGTTCCATTAATTACAGCAAGTCATCCCGAAAGATCTTGCTGCAGAATGTAGGAAGGGAGCAAGTCATACCTGCTTTCCACACCTCTTAATTATAGGATTAGGCCTATTTTCTCGAGCATGTTGCACTTTGTTTTTCAACATCAGTAAAGTGCTCCAATCCTTGCACATTATTTTTTCTATAGTTTTCAAGTCATGCCACATAAGAAACTAAGAATGGTTAACCAAATTTCTTTTGTAAGAGATTAGATAAGAATTGGTTAAACTTTTGTACTTTGTAACAATCTAAGGCTTAACTATGTCGCCCACTTACGGCGTAGTGATACTATGTATGTATCTAATCTTCCCCATCTACTGCTTATGCTTTTCCTCTAATCAACTAGACATCATACTTTGTAGTTCATAACAATTATTCTGTATATATATCGCCAACTGCTACCACCTTTACATGCAGGGAGCCTCATCTACTACCCATACTTTTTCCCTAATCAACCCATATAGTAACTGTCAACATAGACTAAACCAAGTTCTAATTTTATACCCAAATGAGTAAGAACATAAGAAATCAATCACAAAAGCATAACAAGCATAAACAAACATAATATAACAACAATCAATATTCCAAACATCATAATATATTAACAAGTACAAGAGCAACACCAAGTAAAAAGGTTAACATACACTACAATCAATCTGCAAGTGATGTCATTTAGTTTTAAAATCAACATCAGATGTGAATCAAAATTTAAATCAGAAGAAAGCATGTACCCAAATTCCTAAAATCAACAAAACACGAAATTGACCCATGAACACCTGAAATTGATTATTAAATTTAACATATTACACAATAAAAGTACCTTATTGATCGATAAATTGGCTGAAATTCAGGAGTAACGATGGTTGGTGAGGATGTGACTGACTTCTGGTGAGAGGTGAATTGCGAGGATCCTGAAAGAATAACATCGGCGAGTTATGGTTGGCAACATAGATGTGAGAAGATGTGAAATCTGAGATAAAGTGGATAAGTGTGGCTTGCCAAAAGTTCAATATAGATCCAACATTTGTCATAGACCCAATGAACCAATTATAGCCACTCATTTTTTCATCAAAAATAAAAAACCCACTTTCCACCTCTTTTTTAAAAATTAAATATCTCACACACCGTTAATCGTTACGCAAAACAAAACATACCATCGCGACGAGAATTAAATTATCTTTCTATAGAGGGGCGACACTATATACTTTCGACGAACTTTTTTTTATGATTTTATGAAATCATATATGATCCGTTATACGAATCATATATGATTCGTTATACGAATCATATATGATTTTCGCAATTCGTGACTGAAAAAAAAAAATCGAAAAAAAATTCCTCGAAAGTATATCGTGTCACCCGTCTACTGAAAGATAAAAAAATACTCGTCGCGATGGTGTATTTTTTGTCGTGTGACGATTTACCGTTTGTAAGATATTTTATTTTTAAAAAAGAGGTGGAAAGTGAGTTTTTTTATTTTTGATGAAAAAATGAGTGGCTAGGATTGGTTCATTGGGTCTATGACAAATGTTGGGTCTACATTGATCTTAACTCGATTTAATTGACCTAGATAAGAAATGGAGGGCTAATGAAAATGTCATTTGTATTTTGATGAAAATTTTGGGCGGGGTACTGAAAATGTGTTGGAGGGACATATCAAATTTTAGGGAAATTGTAAAAATCAAATTTTGGGTGGGGTACTGACTGTTTTTTCTTTTTTAAAAGTGATTGGCATACTTTTCAGTTGAATATAGACCGGTCTTTTAGGAAACAACCGGTCTCTATTCAGAAATATATCCAGACAACCGGTCTCATTTCAGTTTTTCTAGACCGGTCATCTAAAACCTAACCGGTCCATTATGTATTTTCCTTTCAAGACCGGTTGTTTGTCTAAAACCCGGTCCATATTATTTTTGGATGGCGAATTTCTTATTTCCAGACTTGTTTTTTTTGTTTTAGGTCTCCATAAAGGGGTCTGGATGCTTGTTTTTGTAGTAGTGAGTATACATATAAGTTGCTTATGTTAAATAAGCTTATTAGTTCAAATGTTTGGTAGATCTGTATAATTTTATTTATTAGTCACTAACATGGCATATATTTAAAGTGAACAAACTTGCAAATATATATTACTCCGTATAATAAAAAGAGTAAATACCTCTCATAATAGTAATATTGTTCAAACGCAACACTCGAATCTCCTACTCAAGCATTTTCACACTTATCCTGAATTATAAAAAAAAAAAAACACCATTAGATGCTTTCTAAAAAACAATGTACCCCTAAAAATTGGGCAGGATTAAGATCAGAACATATGATGAAATAACCTCAATTTTGGTTAGCGGCCTCGTCGTGCAATCATCATACGACAGAGAATCTTAAAACTTTGACGTGTCGAGATGTTGTCACCATGGTCGTTTGGAAGAACCAAAAACAAGTAGATAATGAGACTCTTAAATATTTATGTGTGTGATGTTTGTGAAAAATGAGTGTTGTGGTTGTTGAAAGGAAAGATGGAAGTTGAATGAAGTATTTATGTTTGGAGAGTGGTAGGTTTTGCATTAACACTCATGCAAGTACTATTGTATACGTTAGGTGTAGCATTTAAATTTACAAACCAAAAATTTAAAAAGGTGACATGTGTTGCATTAGTTACAAACAGAACTAGTTGAATCCGAACTAGAGTTTGATCTTTGGTTGGATTTTAAAAGGATTGGTACTTGGTGAGACAAGCGATCTGAGGGACTTTTGAGTGCATATCTAGAAACACTCTTAAAATAAACACAAAGAAGAAACAACGTCTGTAGAAGTACCCAATGAGTTTCTGTCATTTTTTTAGGTTAAAAAAATTGGTCCCTAATGAGACACCTATAACCGTGGAAGCATCAAAATATGTCTAAATAAATAATTTAGTGAGGATAAGCATGCAAAAAGAACAACTTTACTCCATTTATCAGCAATATGTGATAAATAAATAACCTAATATAAGTTAACTTTATAAGTAAAAAAAAAACGTCTTTATTAATTCAATGAATTATTTGAAAAGGTTGTTAATTTGCAAAAAGTAAGAGAGGTGAAATAGTAATAACTATGTTTATGTAAATTGTATGTTTCATGATTCTTTATCCAAATTGATCCTGGTCTCGTCACAAATCTTGTCACTTTGTCATTTTAAACCTTGAATGCAACCGATAAGCATTTAATCTCCAATGTATCTATTAACAACTACATATGGCAAAAAATCATCCCAAGTGAATCATTTAGCCGAATTTAGTTTTAATGTACAACGGTTAATCGCATAAGCCCGATCCAATTCTTTAAGTCACAGCCCGAGAATTCAAAAAGTAGCAGCCCACCACATTTGAGAAGCAATTCGTCCAAACGCATCAATACATGAGACGCATGAATTGTATGTATCCATATCCAATTAACCTGGTCTAACCCTAATAATCAATCAATCAGTAATCACTTTTACAATACTACCTCTTATCTCCTCACAAAACCACTAATACTACCTCGTATATCCAGCTTTTTTTTGGCCAAATAAAGAGCGGAAGGGCTCTTTGTGGTCTTATATTCTGTTTCTTTAACAAAATCCGCTTGCTTTATAATAGGAAATATGGAAAGTTTCCAAGAGACAGAGTTTAGGTATGTGGAACAAGGGAGCATATCAAGTAATTCACGAAGGGGATCATTTCGAAAAATTCCTCAGACTCACAGGAAAGACGAGAAATG
>BQNB010043437.1:0-22577 GCA_026074375.1 Tanacetum coccineum | reverse complement strand
CTAAAAACAGGTTCTGGCGACCAAATTCTGTACACAAAAGTGGTCATTACAGGTTCAATAAACGACAAAAAACTTCACTTTCATAGCCCGTCTTTTGACCAAAACTTTTAACGACCACAGTTCAACTTCTAACGACTACATGTGGCCACTAAAGGTTTAATAGACGACCAATAAAAACTAGCAAAAATTCAAACTTTGACCATAATCTATAATGACCACATTTGGTCGCTAGAAGCTAGATGACCACTATCAAAATAGTCAATAGAGATTAACACTTTTGACCCGAAGTTCTAATGACCACATGCGGTCGTTACAAGTTAGACGACCAGACTTAAAAAAGTAGTGGGAAAATCTATACTCTCCAATGGCGGGAAGTTTTAGCGCCAAACGTTTTAGAGACCACATGTGGTCGTTATAAGTTAAGTTGTGGTCGTTAGAGTTTTGATGAAAAAAACTATTTTTTATCACAATTTATATAAATTATAACTAATATAAATTTATTATAAGTGATTTAAAAAATGTTACGGTTAGTTTTATAACTTAACGAACACTAAATATTGTCACTACAAGAAAAAGTAGAACCGACGACCATATTTTTGAACTTTCCATTTGGTTCAGAAGCCGTCGAAACTGCTATTAAAGTTTGTTACGCTTTTGAAACCATGTTGTAGTGCGGACTTAAACTAAAAAAAAGTAAAACCCTTTAAATTGTGAGCATGATACTATATACTTTTTCACGCTACACATTCATCAAGTAACACAAAAACAAACATTCATTTAGCTAAATATTATACATACCACCGGTAGAAACACAAACGAGACCTTAGACCAATAATCATACTAGACTTACAAACATACACCTTACAACGATAATAGACGTATACACAGGCTAGACTTACAAACAAAACCTGACCAACTAAGCCAAAATAAAAGAGTTGAAGCAACCAAGAGCTGCAATCCCCATTCATTCTCGATACACAAGGCTCTTGAATAACAAAATCAACAAAAAAAATAAAAAAAAATAGACAACAAATAAACCAAAGCATCTTACTTAAAAAGGTCTTTAGTATTGGTTTACACTGTGCCTACAGTATACATATAAGTTGCTTATGTTAAATAAGCTTATAAGTTCAAATGTTTGGTAGATCTGTATAATTTTATTTATTAGTCACTAACATGGCATATATTTAAAGTGAACAAACTTGCAAATATATATTACTCCTTATAATATACAGATCTGAAAAGAGTAAATACCTCTCATAATAGTAATCTTGTTCAAAGAGGTAAATTTTATATATTGTCACTTACATCAATTACTAGTGTTTATTATTGTGAAAACACATGATTAAAGTATTAAATTAAAATGTGTATACATGTCGTACTATATTATCAATGGTTTGATGTTTTATGTGGTCTGGTAAAGTTTTTCTCAATTAAGAAAATTATAAGTGATAACATATCTTGTTTTTTTATTGATTTTGAATTGTTATCACATCTCGTATACATATTATATTGTGAAATTTTTTTTTCTTGGTTTTTCGTTGAAGTTCATACCAGATCTAGACATGTGAGTATTGAATCTGCCTTTCAAATTTTCTAATGATGCTTCATTCTGTTAACCATTTAGTAATTATTTAAATGAAAAAAAACATCCGTGCTATGTATGTAAAGGAAAGCTAGTTATGTTTTGATTTGTTCATTTATAGTAATTATATATCAGTGATTCGATTACATGTTATTCATATATAGGTAATAGAATATAAACCATGATGATATGTGTAATCTATTCATAAGATTTGTAAAATATTTGTGATATATGGAAAAACAAATATTCCTTTTATGGTGATATATGCAATCTTTGCTAAATGAATACTTTTGCCATTTTTATGTAGAATGTTATTTTTAAAGCTTTCAAATATTGATTTTGTTGTTCTTGACATATCGAGAAAAAACCATCTCCTTTGGACTCTTCATGCCGAGTTCCATATAACGTTGGGGATTATCAATTAAAGCTGAAAATAAGGTCTCTTTACAAGAGTGAGCCACAATAGTGGTATTTCCTCATCGTCTTTTTCATGATGATCTAAAAAAGGAATATTTAACGATGAAAGATTCGTTAAATCTCGCTATAATTGTATGCACCTCAAGATGCATAAAAAAAAAGTATAAGCGAGTTCGGTCTCACAATTTTTGTGTTAGATCTGAATTAAGTAATTTCTAAGGGTGAAAGATCCGTTATATGTATGTCAATCTAAAAGAAAGATTTAACCCTCAAAAAATAGGAAAATTCTATGTAAATGCTCGAGCACAATTTAGCAATATTGAGTTATTTCATCGAATGATAAAAGAACCATGCGATGAGATGTTATGCTCAATATGCTCTTATATCGAGAACGATTACTTTTGATATATGTTTCTTTAACAAAGCAAATGGTATGTTTTAAGGGAAACGGTCAACCGTTTACTAAATTTGCTCCATTCACTCAACGAATGGGATCTCAATACGATAATCATGTAGATATCGTGGTTATGGACGCGGTGAAATTTATTATTATCATGTTAATTCAAAGAACTTGTTAGCAACCTCAAGTTGCAAGATTAAAGATGAGTAGATCAACATAAAATCTCTATTCTCTCAAGTGAATGAGATAAAATGATCAATATAAGATCTTCATTCCCTCATGTGAATGTGATAATATAATGATAAATGATATGGTCGAGGTATATGAAAATGACAAACCACTAGTAGTGGTAAAATAAGAAAGGAGCAAACAAAATGCTATTTATGCAAAAATACAATGTGATGTATGCAAAATATAAGTGTGTCAAAGATATTATTACACATTATATTCATAGATTTAAGAATCTATGCTAGCACATTTTGCTCCGTAATAGAAATATAAAATTGTCATGAGGAAAGAAGTTAAATATTAAGGATACATTATATTCTTTTGTATCTTCCTCGACATGCATTATATAAAGATTAGTAAAAGCTAATCATAGCCATAACATAAGTTTATGAGCAAACATTTTGGCATGACTGGTTACACCATCTTGAGTCATTAATGATGCAAAACTATAGAAGAATAAGATTCTTCAATATAATGTTGTTATCTCTCAAAAAAAGTTGATTATTAATCTATCAACTAGAATGGAGACTCAATTCTTCAATTTTCTAGAAAGAAAACAAGTGGATATATGTAGGCATACAAATCCATTGTATAAACCATTTAGAGTTTAAAATCGATGCATCGTCTAAATGGTCATTAAATTGCAACCTCGAGTTTGCATGATTAATAGCTCAATGCGAGCCTAACATTCCAGAGTAAGTATTTCATCATGAATATGCGATGAATTACTTCTAAATTATTAAATGAAAATCAGAGATAAACTTGTGTTGTTGTATGGGGTCATATTATAATATGCACAACTATAAAAAATTAGCATCATGCCAATATGTTATTATAAATCCTCCCTTTTAAAATTGGTTTTGGTTTTAAACCAAACATATCCTATTTTTTTGTGCAAATTACTCCACCTAAATGCACATATACGAGATTTAGAAGAAGGATAATTCCTTCAGGAAGAGAAAAGTAGCTGAATATTCAGAATGAATTATCATATTCTATTGATCCCCGAAAGAAATTTTATGGATAATCTAATAGCCATACAAAATTTTAGCTACTCATGCTCTGATTATAAGTTGTCCCTCAAGGACACTATTTTATTATGACATGCATCAAGCATGGTAGACAAATTGTTCTAAATAAATTCTCGATGAAAAATACAGAGCATGAAAAACAAGATGGTTTTGTTCGAAAGGTATAAAAAGACCCATGATCGTCTCATAAAGAGACACTAGACATGAAGGTTCCAAAGAACCTCAGATAGCTAATGAGATCTTAATAAGTTCAATCTTGTCTTGGATTATATGGAATCGGAAACAAAACGATGTCGATAAATTTGTCTACATACAATATATTGCTTGCTATTATGCATGATGAGGATCAGAAATCAACTAATATCCAAATATGAGCTCAATGAAATGTTTGGCCAACATAAAAAGATTAGTACTTGCAAAATTACTAAGTATTAGAACGTAAAGTTCATACACATCAATGTATAAAAGCTATTGGATATACATCGGTTTTTTTATGTGAAACCGAAATAAGAGCTCCAAAGTTATGTGCTCTAAATACTTGAATTGTGAAATAAATAAATTCACAAAAATGATAAGTTGATTATCAAGAGATATATTGTCTCGAGGTGGATGTAAATATCTTATTTATATGAGATAAGATATATAGAAGTTTTTATTTTTTCTAAAATAGGGTTTATTAGAGCTTTCATATTCTACGAAGGATATGTAATGCCTCAAAGTGCTCTCACAATTCAACTTCTAGAAAACAACTATTAAAGTTTTCAAAAACTTTATTTTGACAATTAAATGAATCCTTGTATGGATCAAATTATTTGGACGCATCTTGTATAAATTGCTTTTGCACATGTCTCTAAGAAATGAGTGGTCCTCAAGTACCATACATAAGTGCAATTAAGGTTTTGATGTTAATTGTGCAATTAATATGTGTCATAAGAGTATATTTTCTCTTTTAATATTTGTAGACACATTGTATATTTTCTAACCAATGCATTTGATATTGGGTTGGAAGCTACACATATATCTTGTCATTTTGCAGGATTTTTTTAACATCAAACAATTTGGTGAATTTTATACAAGTTGTCTGCCAAATTAAAGTATTTCGAGCAAGTCGATTAGAAGATCGGCATGCGAACTATATACTTAGATTGAGGAGGTGCATTAGGCGCATGCAATCTTTTCTTCATTCAAGTTTTATACTACCATTAGGTTTTTATTGATAGGGTTTTTAATGGGCAGTTCAAAGCTTAATAAACGATGAATATCCAAAGAGGAGTATTGTAAAATATTATGGGCTTATGGGCTTATGGCTATTCATCCTAAACTTTAGCAACAAGTTAGGGTTTTCTTATTAGCCTTATAAATACCCTTTAATTGTAACCTATTGGGATTATCCCTCAATAATAAAATTCTCTCTTCATCTTCTTATTCGTATGTTCTTGTTCTTTACATTTACAACTTTATACGTTTTTAGGGCATTATTTTGTATCAGACTTAGGTTTTTAGACCAACGTTTCATAACAATAGCACTAACAGGGAGGAAACAGAGAGGAAAGGCTCAACTTTTCTCCAGCAAAAAATAACAAAGTTATCAGCAATTTTAGTTTTCATCAAAGTTTTGTCACAAAATCAAAAAAAGAGTCTAGGAGTCAAAATTTGATACCATTTTAAATGTTTAAATTGAAGGTTACCTGAAAGACGAAGATCATTGATTATTTTCCATCTGTATTTTGCATTTCTTAGAGCACTCTTGAAAACAAACATTGCTAGACTTTCATACGTTTATATATGGCTATATCGAATACAAATCCTTTATTCATGTGATGTAAAAATTAGCAGGCATATAAAGGACAAAATTATTAGCAGCTTTAGTGTTGCCAACAATAGCAGCAACATGAAGTACTCTTACTTCAGATATTAAAAAACAAAACATAGTAGGGGACTTTTATTTTTTTTTTTATATGTTTATATATGGCTATATCAGAATATTGTTATGTGAAGTCAAATTTAGCAGACCTATATAAAGACAAAATTATATCAGCTTTAGTGTTGCCGGAAGAATTTGCAACAAAAATGAAGCACTCTTACTTCAGATATTAAAAAACAAACATAGCTAGACTTTCATACGTTTATATATGGCTACATCGAATAGCATCCTTCTTCATGTGAGTCAAAATTAGTAGGCGTAAAAGGACAAAATTATTAGCAGCTTTAGTGTTGCCAACAATAGCAACAACATGAAGTACTCTTACTTTGACGGTCAAAGGCATTTGGAATATAAAGTTTGAGGTCTGTAAGGATGTACTATGTATTTCTGAAGAATTGTTAGTTTAATATAAACTCAAGCAAAGGTAGTGTTAGAACCGAAACATGCCATCTTCTTTTGCAAAATCCGCACATCATGTTGTCAAGTTAAACTGTAACAGAGAACAATATGATGTCAAAAAATGCAGACATGGTTAAAAAAAAGTAATGTATTGCAGGTATGTTACCTTTTCCCTTTTTATGAGTTTGAATTTCTATTGAATCATTTGACTATTTGACTTTTGTCACATTTTATGTTAGATCAAGTATCGTTTGTTGGACGATGGTGTTTATGTGATTGAGGAGATTTATGTTATTATATGTGGTAAAGAAACCTCTTGAGAGGGTAATATTGTTGATTATGTTTTCGGGGTGGTTTGACCCGTGAATAGCGGCTAAAATGTTCAAAAATGAGTCTGAAACGTCCGATATGTTTGTAAAAATGATTTGAGAAGTTTAATGTAGAAATAAGTCGTGTAAATACTCTAAGTTATTAGGAAAAAGTATTTTTTAAAGGAATCAAGAAATGCTTAAATAACTCGAGAAAGTAGTTTTTACGATCGAGGATTTTGAGTTTTAAGCAAACCTGATACAAAATTAAACAATCCCGAGCCCCTAGGATGCTCTAACCGGTTCTAACAAGACAAAGGGGACAAATAGACAAAATTTTAGCTTGATGGTCCAACCCTTAGTACTATATTATTTTGTTTGCATCCAAAACACACACAATGCATGTTTGAAAATCAAATCTCTATTCTCTCTTGCTCTCTTTTGCTCGTCCGACCAAAACAACACACACAAACATATACTTTTCAATCTTTGATAAAAAACATGAATATTCGTGTAGTCGTGGGTTGATTCTAGTTTCCAGGATATTGTTTAAACTACGTTTGGGTAGTCGGTTCGCGTTCGTTCTCTCTTTTGAACACCGTCTTTGTAAGTTTTCCCAATCTTGATTTAACTTGTACTTTTGAGTGTTAAATGATGCATAGAAGCTAGTTGTATGACGCGTTTGTCAAAAATAAAAAATAAAAAGTTTGTGAAAGGTTATAAAGGTTCGGTTTGGGGTTCGAACATTTATGTGCTATGTAGCTTATTATGGATATTGGATTGTTTGGATTATTTTTAAGCATCTTCGAGCTTATTTTGAGCTTATTAGCTCACGGTAAAGGAAGGGAACACAAAGGATGTATTTTTGGTTATTTACCTCGTATGAAGTATATTTGTGGAATATTTTGATAGCTTATGGTGATAACCGAATATACTGTGTAGCGTATTAGCTTATTAAAAAGTTTATTATAATTTTATGGAGCTTATGGGCTCACGGCCCAAATAAGCCCAATAAGCCGTGGCTTAATGTGGGCTTATTGTGGTTCGCTTTATTTTGTTAGCTATTGTTTTGGGCTTATATATTTACTTGCGGGCTTTCGTATTAGGCCTAAAGTATGCATATAAATATCTTAATGGATCCTTATTGGGCCTTAAGGCCCAATAAGAGTAAATTAGTTGTTTTGCGAGTTTTTGGGAACTTCAGGAAAAGCGAAGCTAAATTAGAACTGATGTTGAAGGTTTTTTTTTGGAGAAATACGCTTTGGTAAACCACTACACTAAAAACAGGTTCTGGCGACCAAATTCTGTACACAAAAGTGGTCATTACAGGTTCAATAAACGACAAAAAACTTCACTTTCATAGCCCGTCTTTTGACCAAAACTTTTAACGACCACAGTTCAACTTCTAACGACTACATGTGGCCAACTAAGGTGTAATTGACGACCATTAAAAATATGAAAAAATTTCAAACTTTGACTATAATCTATAATGACCCACATTTTGTCGCTAAGAAGCTAGATGACACTATAAAAATAGTCAATAGAGATTAAACACTTTTGAACACGAACTTATTAATGACCACATGTGGTCGTTACAAGTTAGACGACCAGACTTAAAAAAGTAGTGGGAAAATCTATACTCTCCAATGGCGGGAAGTTTTAGCGCCAAACGTTTTAGAGACCACATGCGGTCGTTATAAGTTAAGTTGTAGTCGTTAGAGTTTTGATGAAAAAAAACTATTTTTTATCACAATTTATATAAATTGTCACTACAAGAAAAAGTAGAACCGACGACCATATTTTTGAACTTTCCATTTGGTTCAGAAGCCGTCGAAACTGCTATTAAAGTTTGTTACGCTTTTGAAACCATGTTGTAGTGCGGACTTAAACTAAAAAAAAGTAAAACCCTTTAAATTGTGAGCATGATACTATATACTTTTTCACGCTACACATTCATCAAGTAACACTAAACAACATTCTTTTAGCTAAATCTGTCTACATACCACCGGTAGAAACACAAACGAGACCTTAGACCAATAATCATACTAGACTTACAAACATACACCTTACAACGATAATAGACGTATACACAGGCTAGACTTACAAACAAAACCTGACCAACTAAGCCAAAATAAAAGAGTTGAAGCAACCAAGAGCTGCAATCCCCATTCATTCTCGATACACAAGGCTCTTGAATAACAAAATCAACAAAAAAAAAAAAAAATAGACAACAAATAAACCAAAGCATCTTACTTAAAAAGGTCTTTAGTATTGGTTTACACTGTGCCTACAGTATACATATAAGTTGCTTATGTTAAATAAGCTTATAAGTTCAAATGTTTGGTAGATCTGTATAATTTTATTTATTAGTCACTAACATGGCATATATTTAAAGTGAACAAACTTGCAAATATATATTACTCCTTATAATATACAGATCTGAAAAGAGTAAATACCTCTCATAATAGTAATCTTGTTCAAAGAGGTAAATTTTATATATTGTCACTTACATCAATTACTACTAGCTGCGTGTTAGTGTTTATTATTGTGAAAACACATGATTAAAGTATTAAATTAAAATGTGTATACATGTCGTACTATATTATCAATGGTTTGATGTTTTATGTGGTCTGGTAAAGTTTTTTTCAATTAAGAAAATTATAAGTGATAACATATCTTGTTTTTTTATTGATTTTGATATTCAACATCTCGGTATAATTATTTATATTGTGAAATTGTTTTTCTTGGTTTTTCGTTGAAGTTCATACCAGATCTAGACATGTGAGTATTGAATCTGCCTTTCAAATTTTGTAATGATGCTTCATTCTGTTAACCATTTAGTAATTATTTAAATGAAAATATAAAAACATCGTGCTTATGTAATGTAAAGTATGCTAGTTATGTTTTGAATTTGTTTTTCATTTTTAGTATATTATATATCAGTGATATCGATTACGTGTTATTAATTATAGGTAATAGTATATTAAACCATGATGATATGGTGTAAATTATCATAGATTGTAAACTATTTGTGATATATGGAAAAAAACAAATATTCCTTTTTAGGTGATATATGAATCTTTGCTTAATGATACTTTTGACATTTTTATGTAGAATGTTATTTTTTAAAGCTTTCAAATATTGATTTTGTTGTTTGCATATCGAAAAAAACCATCTCCTTTGGACTCTTCCATGCCGAGTTCCAATATAAGTTGGGCATTATCAATTATTAAGCTGAAATAATGGTACTCTTTACTAGAGGTGAGAAACAATAGTGGTATTTCTGATCGTCTTTTTCATGATGATCTAAAAAGGTAATATTTAACGATGAAGATTCGTTAAATCTCGCATATAATTTTATTCACTCAAGATGCATAAAAAAAAGTATAAGCGAGTATCGGTCTCACCAATTATTTGTGATTAGATCTGAATTAAAGATAATATCTAAGGAGTGAAAGATTCCGTTCTATGTATGTCAAAATCTAAAAGAAGGATTTAACCTCAAAAATTAGGAAACTTTGTAAATGCGAGCACAATTTGCATTAATGAGTATTTCATCTGAATGGTAATAAAAAGAACCATGCGTGAGATGGTTAATGCTCGAATATGCTCATATATCGAGACGATACTTTGATATAGTTTCTTTAACCAAGCAATGGGTAGGTTTAAGAAAACACGTGGTAACCTCGTTTAGAACGCTAAATTTGCTCCATTCCTCAACTGATATGTGACTCAATAACGATAAATCATGTAGATATCGTGGTTATGCGACGCGGTGAATTGAATGAAAAGTTATTTTTTCATGTTAATTCAAGAACTTGTTAGGAACCTAAGTGCAAATTAAAGATGAGTAGATCAACATAAAATCTCTATTCTCCTAAGTGAATGAGAATAAATGTTCAATATTAGATCTTATTCCTCATGTATGTGATAATATAATGATAAAGATATGGTCGAGGTTTACTGAAAATGGACCATCACTGTAGTGGTAAAATAAGTTAGGATGCAAACAATGTAGTTATGCATAAATACAATGTGATGTATTGCAAAATTATAAGTGTGTCAAAGATATTATTACACATTATATTCATAGATTTAAGAATCTATGCTAGCACATTTTTAGCAGACGTAATTAGGAATAAAAAAATATTTTAAATTAAAAAAATAAAAGATAAAAAAAATTGTCATGAGGACAAGAAGTTTAAATATTAAGGTACATTATATTTCTTTTGTATATTCCACACATGAATTTAAATGATTAGTAAAAGCTAATCTAGCATAACAATTAGTTTATGAGCAAATCATTTTGGACCATGACTGGTTACACCATTCTGAGTCTTTAATGATGCAAAACTATAGAAGAATAGATTTCTTCAATTAATGTTGTTATCTCTCACAAAAAAAAAGTTGTTATTAATTATACAACTAGAATGGAGACTCAATCTCTTCCAATTTTTAGAAAGAAAAAAGTGGATAATGTAGGCTATACAAATCTATTGTATAAACCATTTAGAGTCTAAAATCGATGCATCGTCTAAATGGTCATTAAATTGCAACCTCGAGTTTGCATGATTAATAGCTCAATGCGAGCCTAACATTCCAGAGTAAGTATTTCATCATGAATATGCGATGAATTACTTCTAAATTATTAAATGAAAATCAGAGATAAACTTGTGTTGTTGTATGGGGTCATATTATAATATGCACAACTATAAAAAATTAGCATCATGCCAATATGTTATTATAAATCCTCCCTTTTAAAATTGGTTTTGGTTTTAAACCAAACATATCCTATTTTTTTGTGCAAATTACTCCACCTAAATGCACATATACGAGATTTAGAAGAAGGATAATTCCTTCAGGAAGAGAAAAGTAGCTGAATATTCAGAATGAATTATCATATTCTATTGATCCCCGAAAGAAATTTTATGGATAATCTAATAGCCATACAAAATTTTAGCTACTCATGCTCTGATTATAAGTTGTCCCTCAAGGACACTATTTTATTATGACATGCATCAAGCATGGTAGACAAATTGATTCTAAATAAAATCCTCGATGAAAAATACAGAGCATGAAAACAAGATGGTTGTTCGAGGTATAAAAGACCCCATGATAGTCTCATAAAGAGACACTAGACATGAAGGTTCCAAAGAACCTCAGATAGCTAATGAGATCTTAATAAGTTCAATCTTGTCTTGGATTATATGGAATCGGAAACAAAACGACGTCGATAAATTTGTCTACATACAATATATTGCTTGCTATTATGCATGATGAGGATCAGAAATCAACTAATATCCAAATATGAGCTCAATGAAATGTTTGGCCAACATAAAAAGACTTAGTATCTTGCAAATACTAAAAGTATTAGAACGTAAAGTTCATACACATCAATGTATAAAAGCTATTGGATATACATCGGTTTTTTTATGTGAAACCGAAATAAGAGCTCCAAAGTTATGTGCTCTAAATACTTGAATTGTGAAATAAATAAATTCTCAAAAATGATAAGTTGATTATCAAGAGATATATTGTCTCGAGGTGGATGTAAATATCTTATTCATATTTTATGAGATAAGATATATAGAAGTTTTTATTTTTTCCTAAAATGGTGTTTATTAGAGCTTTCATATTTCACGAAGGATATGTAATGCCTCAAGCATGGCTCACAAATTCAACTTCTAGAAACAACTAATAAAGTTTTCAAAAACTTTATTTGACCAAATTAAATGAATCCTTGTATGGATCAAAATTATTTTGGACGCATCTTGTATAAATTGCTTTTGCACATGTCTCTAAGAAATGAGTGGTCCTCAAGTACCATACATAAGTGCAATTAAGGTTTTGATGTTAATTGTGTAATTAATATGTGTCAAAAGAGTATATTTTCTCTTTTAATATTTGTAGACACATTGTATATTTTCTAACCAATGCATTTGATATTGGGTTGGAAGCTACACATATATTTTGTCATTTTGCAGGACTTATTCTTAACATCAACAATTTGGTGAATTTTAATACAAAGTTGTTGCCAATAAAAGTATTTCGAGCAAGTCGTTTAGAAGATCGGCATGCGACTATATACATTAAATTGAGGAGGAGCATTATGCGCACTGCACTCTTTTCCTTCATCAAGTTTTTATCCCATTAGGTTTTTCTTGATAAGGTTTTTAATGAGGCAGTTCAAAGCATAT
The DNA here is from genome assembly GCA_026074375.1 of Tanacetum coccineum. Classification (NCBI taxonomy): domain Eukaryota; kingdom Viridiplantae; phylum Streptophyta; class Magnoliopsida; order Asterales; family Asteraceae; genus Tanacetum; species Tanacetum coccineum. The sequence continues at coordinate 10,088 of BQNB010043437.1, read as the reverse complement.
AATAAACGATGAATATCCAAGGAGGAGTATTGTAAAATATTATGGGCTTATGGGCTTATGGCTATTCATCCTAAACTTTAGCAACAAGTTAGGGTTTTCTTATTAGCCTTATAAATACCCTTTAATTGTAACCTATTGGGATTATCCCTCAATAATAAGAATGCTCTCTTCCTCTCTTATTCTTATGTTCTTGTTCTTTACATTTACAACATTAATAACGTTTTTAGGCATTATTTGTATCAAGAATTAGGTTTTTAGACCACGTTTTCTAACAATTCGCACTAACCAGGGAGGAAACAGAGAGGAAAGGCTCAACTTTTCTCAGCAAAAAATTACAAAGTTATCAGCAATTTTAGTTTTCATCAAAGTTTTGTCACAAAATCAAAAAAAGAGTCTAGGAGTCAAAATTTGATACCATTTTAAATGTTTAAATTGAAGGTTACCTGAAAGACGAAGATCATTGATTATTTTCCATCTGTATTTTGCATTTCTTAGAGCACTCTTGAAAACAAACATTGCTAGACTTTCATACGTTTATATATGGCTATATCGAATAACATCCTTCTTCATGTGAGTCAAAATTAGCAAGCATATAAAGGACAAAATAATTAGCAGCTTTAGTGTTGCCAACAATAGCAACAACATGAAGTACTCGTACTTCAGATATTAAAAAACAAACATAGCTAGACTTTTATATGTTTATATATGGCTATATCGAATATTCTTCATGTGAGTCAAAATTAGCAGCCATATAAAGGACAAAATTATTATCAGCTTTAGTGTTGCCGAAAATAGCAACAACATGAAGCACTCTTACTTCAGATATTAAAAAACAAACATAGCTAGACTTTCATACGTTTATATATGGCTACATCGAATAGCATCCTTCTTCATGTGAGTCAAAATTAGCAGGCATAAAAGGACAAAATTATTAGCAGCTTTAGTGTTGCCAACAATAGCAACAACATGAAGTACTCTTACTTTGACGGTCAAAGGCATTTGGAATATAAAGTCATGATGGTCTGTAAGGTGTACTATGTATTTCTGAAGACAGTGTTAGCTTATATATAAACCTCAAGCGAAAGGTAGTGATAGAACCGAAACATGCCATCTTCTTTTGCAAAATCCGTACATCATGTTGTCAAGTTAAACTGTAACACAGAACAATATGATGTCAAAAAATGTTGACATGGTTTAACAAAAGTAATGTATTACACGTATGTTACCTTTTCCCTTTTTATGAGTTTGAATGTTCTAATTGAGTCCATTGAATATTTGACTTTTGTCATTTTATGTTAGAATAAGTATCGTGTTAATGATGGTGATTTATGTGATTGAGGAGATTTATGTTATTATGGTGTATAATAATCCTCTTTAGAGGGGATTATTCTTGATGAAAAATGATTTGTAGACCTAAGTAGTGTGCCTAAAAATAGACCTACAACTATGATTGGTGGAATTGAAAATTTAATTGGTAAATATGAGGAGAGAGAATAAGTGTTTGACACTTGTCAAAATGTGAATGGATTAGGCTTATTTGTAGGTCTATGATGTAGGTCTATATATCATAACTCATTGTTGATTATGTTCTGGGTGGTTTGACCCGTAAATAGCGTGAAATGCCAAAAATGAGTCCTGACACGTCCGATAATGTTCAAACTGATTTTGAGAAGTTTAATGTGAAAATAAGTCATATAAATACTCTAAGTTATTAGAAAAGTATTTTTAAAGTGAATCAAAAAATGCTAAATAACCTCGAGAAATATTTTACGATCGAAGATTTTGAGTTTTAAGCAAACCTGACACGAAATTAAGCAATCCCGAGCCCCTAGGATGCTGTAACTGGTTCTAACAAGACTAAGGGGACAAATAGACAAAATTTTAGCTTGATGGTCCAACCCTTAGTACTATATTATTTTGTTTGCATCCAAAACACACACAATGCATGTTTGAAAATCAAATCTCTATTCTCCCTTGCTCTCTTTTGCTCGTCCAACCAAAACAACACACACAAACATATACTTTTCAATTTTTGATAAAAAACATGAATATTTGTGGAGTCGTGGGTTGATTCTAGTATCCAGTTTAAACTACGTTTGGGTAGTCGGTTCGCGTTCGTTCTCTCTTTTGAACACCGTATTTGTAAGTTTTCCCAATCTTGATTTAACTTGTAGTTTTGAGTGTTAAATGATGCATAGAAGCTAGTTGTACGACGCGTTTGTTAAAAATCAAAAACAAAAAGTTTGTGAAAGGTTATAAAGGTTCGGTTTGGGGTTTGAACATTTATGTGCTATGTAGCTTATTATGGATATTGGATTGTTTGGATTATTTTTAAGCATCTTCGAGCTTATTTTGAGCTTATTAGCTCACGGTAAAGGAAGGGAACACAAGGGACGTATTTTTGGTTATTTACCTCGTATGACGTATATTTGTGGAATATTTTGATAGCTTATGGTGATAACCGAATATACTACGTAGCGTATTAGCTTATTAAAAAGTTTATTATAATTTTTGGGAGCTTATGGGCTCACGGCCCAAATAAGCCCAATAAGTCGTGGCTTAATGTAGGCTTATTGTGGTTCGGATTATTTTGTTAGCTATTGTTTTGGGCTTATATATTTACTAGCGGTCTTTGATAATGGGCCTAAAGTATTCATATAAATATCTTAATGGATCCTTATTGGGCCTTAAAGCGTAAATTAGTTGTTTTGCGAGTTTTGGCAAACTTTCGTAAAGCAAAACGTACTTATGAACTGATGTTGAAAGTTTTTTTTGGAGAAATACACTTTGGTAAACCACTTCACTAAAAACAGGTTATGGCGACCAAATTCTCTACACAAAAGTGGTCGTTACAAGTTCACTAAACGACAAAAAACTTCACTTTCGTAGCCCGTCTTTTGACCAAAACTTTTAACGACCACAGTTCAACTTCTAACGACTACATGTGGCCACTAGAGGTTTAATAGACGACCAATAAAAACTAGCAAAAATTCAAACTTTGACCATAATCTATAATGACCACATGTGGTTGCTAGAAGCTAGATGACCACTGGCAAAATAGTGAATAGAGATTAACACTTTTAACCCGAACTTCTAATGACCACATGTGGTCGTTACAAGTTAGACGACCACACATAAAAAAGTATTGGGAAAATCTACACTCTCCGATGGCAGGAAGTTTTAGCGCCAAACGTTTTAGAGACCACATGTTGTCGTTATAAGTTAAGTTGCGGTCGTTAGAGTTTTGATGAAAAAAACTATTTTTTATCATAATTTATATAAATTATAACTAATATAAATTTATTATAAGTGATTTAAAAATTGTAACGGTTAGTTTTATAATTTGACAAACAATAAATATTGTCACTACAAGAAAAAGTAGAACCGACGACCATATTTTTGAACTTTCCATTTGGTTCAGAAGCCGTCGAAACTGCTATTAAAGTTTGTTACGCTTTTGAAACCATGTTGTAGTGCGGACTTAAACTAAAAAAAGTAAAACCCTTTAAATAGTGAGCATGATACTATATACTTTTTCACGCTACACATTCATCAAGTAACACAAAAACAAACATTCATTTAGCTAAATATTATACATACCACCGGTAGAAACACAAACGAGACCTTAGACCAATAATCATACTAGACTTACAAACATACACCTTACAACGATAATAGACGTATACACAGGCTAGACGTACACACGACATAGTTTTATTTCACAGTTTTAACACACTAGGAGCTGCTAAACAATAATACATACGAATTACATTCGAGCTGTTAAATTTGGCTAAATGACAAACTACTCCAAACTAAATTTCTCCATGTCATTGTAAAGCTCGTGTGGTAGTGTAGTTGAATCAATTGTATGCTTATCGGGAGAATAGCTTTGAGGTATTGAAGGTCCTGGAGAATAACTTGGAGTCGTTGAAGCTCCAGGAGAACCGATGAGTAGAGGGACTCGTTCCTCTTTCCATAAAAAATTCACATCCAAAATAATTTTCCCGAGGCTGTTAAAGAGTAAAGAAAATAATTTTTACAACTAACCAACTTATTTGTATAATACACAAACAAAAAATATTTTATTGTTCATCTTTGATTGTGGACATGCATAGTATCGTTTACCAAGGGTATTAGGTTTATACGATTCTCGCAAAACTACATCTCCGGCTCCACAGAGACACGCAAAAGCTTTATATGTCTCCATCTCTTATGTATGTTGGTGGTTGTGATGGTAAGAGTGTGTGTGATTTGTTGGTGATTATGAGGATAATATATGCTTTTATGGTAAAAAATAGCCCTTTTGGCGGGAACTCTTGGCGCCAATTTTGTGAGGGTAATAGTTAACCTGTTTTTGCCGATGAAGTTAGTAGTTAACCTGTTTTGGCAGGAAATATTGCCGCCAATTTTATGAGGATATCATACCAACTCACCCGTTTAACCTCTCATATATAACGATGCCATCTTGACTCATCCATTTAACGTCTCATGTATAATGATACCATATCGACTCATTTATTCAACGTCTCATGTATAAGGATAAGGTAATAGAAATTAAACCATGAGATATGTGTAATCTATTCTTAAGATTTGGTAAAATATCGTAAAATGTTGTGATATATGAAAAAATATTCCTTATATGATGATATATGCAATCTTTTCTAAATGATGTTTTGTCATTTTTATGTAGAATGTTAATTTTAAAGCTTTCAAATATTGATTTTGTTGTTCTTGACATATCGAGAAAAAAACCATCTCCCTTGGACTCTTCATGCTGAGTTGCATCTAACTTTGGGGATCATCAATCAAAGCTGAAAATAATGCCTTTTTACAAGAGTGCCCCAATACTGGTATTCCCCCATCGTCTTTTTCATGATGATAAAAAAAGGAATACTTGACGATGAAATATTCGTTAAATCTCGCTATAATTGTATGTACCTCAACATGCATAAAAAAAAGTATAAGCGAGTTCGGTCTCACAATTTTTGTGTTAGATCTGAATTAAAAGATAATATCTAACGGTGAAAGATCCGTTATATGAAAGATTTGACCATCAAAAGCAAGAAATTCTTATAAATGCTAGCACATTTTCGCAATATTAAGTATTACCTCTGAATGATAACAAGAAAATATGCGATGAGATGGTTAATGCCTCGAATATGCTCATATATCGAGAACGGTGCTTTGATATGAGTTTCTTTAAACAAAGCAATGGGTATGCTTTAAGAAACACGATAAACCCGTTTACTAAATTTGCTCCATTCACTCAACTGAATGTGACTCGATAACGATGATCATGTAGATATCGTGATTATGGATGTGGTGAAATTAATTATTATCGTGTTAATTCAAAGAACTTGTTAGCAACATCAAGTTGCAAGATTAAAGATGAGTAGCAGCATAAAGATCTTTATTTCCTCAAGTGAAATAGATAAAATGATCAATATAAGATATTCATTCCCTCATGTGAATGTGATAATGTAATGATAAAGGTTTAAAGATCATTTATCATGGTAAACGATATGGTCGAGGTAGATTAAAATGACACACCACTAGTAGTGGTAAAATAAGAAATGAGCAAACAAAAATGCTATTTATGCAAAAATACAATGCGATGTATGCAAAATACAAGTGTGTCAAAGATATTATTACACACTATATTCATAGATTTAAGAATCTATGCTAGCACATTTTGCTCCGTGATAGAAATATAAAATTGTCAGGAGGAACGAAGTTAAATATTAAGGATACATTATATTCTTTTGTATCTTTCTCGACATGCATTATAAAGATTAGTAAAAGCTAATCATAGCCATAACATAAATTTATGAGCAAATATTTTGGCATGGCCGGCTACACCATCCCGAGTCAATAATGATGCAAAACTATAAAAGAATAAGATTCTTCAATCTAATGTTGTTATCTCTCAAAAGAAGTTGATTATTAATCTATCAACTAGAATGAGGGCTCAATTCCTCAATTTCTCAATTTTTTGAAAAGAAAACAAGTGGATATATGTAGGCCATTTAGAATCGATGCATCGTCTAAATGGTCATTAAATTGCAACCTCGAGTTTGTATGATTAATAGCTCAATGCGACCCTAACATTCCAGAGTAAGTATTTCATCATGAATATGCGATGAATTACTTCTAAATTATTAAATGAAAATGGGAGATAAACTTGTGTTGTTGTATGGGGCCATATTATAATATGCACAACTACAAAAATTAGCTTCATGCCAATATGTTATTATAAATCCTCCCTTTTATAATTGGTTTTGATTTTAAACCAAACATATCCCATTTTAGTTCTTTTTGTGCAAATTACTCCACATAAATGCACATATACGGGATATAGAAGAAGGATAATTCCTTCAAGAGGAGAGAAATAGCTGAATATTAAGAATGAATTATCATATTCTATTGATCCTGGAAAGAAATTTTATGGATAATCTAATAGCCATACAAAATTTCAGCTACCCATGCTCTGATTATAAGTTGCCCCTCAAGGACACTATTTTAATATGACATGCATCAAGCATGGTAGACAAATTGATTCCAAATAAAATCCTCGATGAAAAATATGAAGCATGCAAACAAAATGGTTGTTCGAGGTATAAAAGACCCAGTTATAGTCTCATAAAGAGAGACTAGACATGAAGGTTCCAAAGAACCTCAGATAGCTAATGAGATCTCAATAAATTCTACCTTGTCTTGAATTATATGGAATCAGAAACAAAACGACATCGATAAGTCGATAAATTTGTCTACTTACATTATAATGTGCTATGCTATTATGAATGATAGTAGGATCAGAGATCAAATAATATACAAATTGAGCTCAATGAAATGTTTGGCCAACATTAATAAGGACAACAGTATCTTGCCAAATACTAAAATAAAGTTTATACACATCAATGTACAAAAACTATTGGATATACATCGGTTTTTTGTGTGAAACCGAAATAGGAGCTCCAAAGTTATGTGCTCTAAATACTTGAATTGTGAAATAAATAAATTCACAAAAATAATAATTTGATTATTAAGAAACATATTGTCTCGAGGTGAATGTAAATATCTTATTAATATTTTATGAGATAAGATATATAGAAGTTTTTATTTTTCTCTAAAATGAGGTTTATTAGAGCTTTCATATTCTATGAAGGATATGTAATGCCTCAAGCATGGCCCACAAATTCAACTTCTAGAAACAATTAATAAAGTTCTCAATAACTTTATTTGATCAAATTTAATTTATTCTTATATGGATCAAAATCATTTTGGACGCATCTTATATAAATTGTTTTTGCACATATCTCTAAGAAATGAGTGGTCCTCAAGTACCATACATAAGTGCAATTGAGGTTTTGATGTTAATTGTGCAATTAATATGCGTCATAAGAGTATATTTTCTCTTTTAATATCTGTAGACACATTGTATACTTTCTAACCAATGCATTTGATATTGAGTTGGAAGCTACACATATATTTCGTTATCATTGCAGGACTTATTTTTAACATCAACAATTTGATGGACTTCATTACAGAGTTGTTGTCAACAAAAGTATTTGAGCAACTCGTTCAGAAGGCTAGCATTCGATGTTTGAAATATATATATATTAAATTGAGGAGGAGCATTATACGCACTGCACTCTTTTTCTTCATCAAGTTTTTTTTATCCCATTAGGTTTTTCTTGATAAGGTTTTTAATGAGGCAGTCTATGGCGTATAATGAACGATGAATATCCAAGGAGGAGTATTGTAAATAGTTTGGGCTTATGGGCTTATGGCTATTCATCTTTATATCAACAGGCCCGTTAGGATTTTACATGTATAAATATCACATACATGTAACCTCTTGGAGGATCTATAAGATCGGGATCCTATAAGATCCTAAGCAAGCAAAGATCCTACGTAGGATCTGGATCGTTTTTGCTTTGCAGTGTCGTAAAATCGTAAGATCCTAAGATCAGGATCGGGATCTTAACAACCATGATAATTTCCATTGAACTTATTGGCAAGGTATAGCTCGTGTCCAACAAGAAGACATTGGATTGGCGTGAAACAAATATTTTGCTACTTTCAAGGTACATATATGGGTTTATATTATACTAACCCATCCGAAAGAAATCTAGTTGGTTTTGCAGATGCAGGATATATGCCTGATCCCCATACCGGTCGATCCTAACCTGGATATGTTTTCACAAGTTCCAATGCTACTATTTCTTGGCATTCCGTAAAGCAAACAATGAGTGCCACTTCATCAAATCACGCAAAGATCTTAGCCATCCATGAAGCGAGTCGGGAATGCGTATGGTTGAGAAGTATGACACAACATATTCGTGAATCATGTGGGATTTCTTTAGGCCAGGAGTCTCCCACAGTTGTACATGAAGATAATGCGACATGTATTGCTCAACTTAAGGACAGATACATAAAAGGTGACAAAACCAAGCATATTCTACCGAAGTTCTTTTTCACTCATGACTTGCAGAAGAGTGGCGACATTATTGTTCAAAAGGTTCATTCAAGTGATAACCAAGCAGACTTATCTACCAAGGCACTTCCTACTACAACATTTAAGAAGCTGGTTCACGACACTGGAATGCGAAGACTCAATCAACTTAAGTGATCTTATCATCAGAGGGAGAATATACATCAGAGGGAGTATATACGCGTTGCACTCTTTTTTCCTTAGCTTTGGTTTTGTCCCACAGGGTTTTCCAAGCAAGGTTTTTAACGAGGCAACACACCTAAGCGTATGGGAACCAATGATGGATAGCCAAGAGGGAGTGTTATAAATATTTATTTATTATGTGGCTATCCACATTCCGTAACGTTTCAAACATTATGACTCACTAATGGTTGTACTTAATATATTGATGATTAGAGGCTTATATATACGGACTTGTATATATTGTAATGGGATGACTCTCAATGAAATACTTGTCTCGATTCTCTCTACTTTCTTCTCCTTCCATACATCAATATATGTGTTGCTATTAGGTCGTTGTTTCACAACACGTTATCAGCACGATAGTCTCAAGAAAGAGATAAAGATAAAGAGATGTAAGAAGAGATGTAAGTGTTATTGATGTGAATGTCAATGATTAAAGAAAAAGAAGTAAATTGGATGATCTACAAAAGCTCATAGTTTGATCGGTAATGGTATTGTGTTATAATCCATCTGATTATATTCAAGTATAATTACCATCGTCAATTTTAGATTTCTTATCATTGTGCTATAATATTATCATTATTGGTTATTTGGTTCACATGAACCAATATCTAATATAACAAGCATGTTTGTAAAATTAATTTAATTTGGTATATCTGAGATTGATTGAAAGAAGAAAAAACCATGGTATACGGTTTTATCAAAGTTAAGAGATACTTAATTTTTTTATTTTTTATTTAAAGCAAACTCTATTGTAATTTACAAGAACATAAAAATGTTATTGTTGTTATCACATACATATATATTATTATGAACCTCAATTTCAATTATGATTCCCTCAACAGAATCACAATATCATAACCTCACGTTATGTTAAAAAAAAAACAAAAGAATAGTATGAACCTCAAGTTCTACTATGATTCATTAAAAAAAAAAGAATCAAGTTATACTACGTTAAGGATAATCAAAATACAATAACCTCAAGTTATTGTTTTAATGTTCAATCATGATTCTCACAAAAGAATCAAATATAACATAACCTCAAATTATGTTACAATTTTATTTTTGAACCTCAAGTTTATATTTTACATCGACTCTTTAAAAGTCAAAATAACATAACTTTGTGTTATGATACTCAATTAAAAAAAAGAATAAGAACTAAGGTTCTATCATGATTCTTTCAAAAAATAAGTAAAAAATATCATAACCTCAAGTTATGATTATAATGTTCAATGATGATTCCTTCAAAAGGATCAAACAACATAATATCATATTATGTTAAAGAAAGAAATTTTATGAATTTATTATTCAATGGATAATCTAATAGTCATACAAAATTTCAGCTACTCATGCTCTGATTATAAGTTGTCCCTTAAGGACACTATTTTATTATGACATGCATCAAGCATGG
>BQNB010043436.1:12887-38612 GCA_026074375.1 Tanacetum coccineum | reverse complement strand
ATCTATTGCTGTGTATTACGAAGTAACACCCCATTTGGTATTCCGCTGCGTTGTAAGTGATTTTTGGGGGTGTTACAATGGTTCATGTGCTTCAATACCTGGAAATGTCAATGTTGGTGCGGTTAAATTGACCTTGATTTGGTAACTCTCAATTCCTAATTGGAAATCATGAACTCTCTCCCATATCACACGACTTCTGATGAACGTTATTAATGAATTCATCAACTTGGTTTTTCTATAATTGACCTTCTTGTTTCGGCAAGGATAATACAAGTCTTTAATATCATTTTTGTTCAGATACTTAAAGTCAGCTTCAGAAAAACTATCAGGCTTTTCATTTTCTCTCATCATAATTATTTGTTCCATGAAATCCAAACCATGTGGTTGATCAGTAGTTATTTTGACAACTTTTGTAATCCTATGATTTGAGAAATAGTCTTCTGGATTGTTTCTGACTCTTCTTTAATTTTTCTTGTATACTCTTTTATGCCATGAATCTTTCTAATGTTGAATTGATAACCGTGCGTCTTCATTGAAAGTCTTGAATTCTTTTCTAACCCAATGATTCATCTTTTCTTCTAGATCAACTTCTGGAAATCGTTCTGCGTGTATCTTGTAGAGCGAAAGAATATACTTCTTCTCCTTAGTATTTCAATGCTTTAGAAAAAACAAATCTTTGTTATACAAATACCTTAGAGGTTCATTTTGATTCTGTTGTGGTCCAAAGAATACGAGAGGTCTTGGTACTGGACATCTTATATCCTCTTGTCTGCTTTCCCAAACTATATGATTCTCCGTAGAATTTGTTGTTTGTTCTAAATGATAGGCATATTCTTCTGCATTCTTGAACTGATTACTTAACGAATCATTCAGTGCAGCCTTCATTCTTTCATAATCAAAGATAGTTGGAACACGTTTATCAACATCTTAAAGTTCTGTGATTAGCTCAGGTGTTTCATCTTCCGGAATCACCTCATCTTCATTAATAACCATTTCCTATACCCCATGCATCCCATTGTTGTTGTTGTTGTTGTTGTTGCTTAGATACATAAGTTGTGGAATCATTAGCTAGATGCTTTGACGAAGAACCCCCTGCAAACTTTGAACTTTTTGATGCCTTATGTCTTTTCACTCTTTTTCCCCCTCAGGAGGAGCATCATCCGCTTGATGGTCATCATGATGTGAGTGAATATCATCTTCCTTGCAAGAAGTCTTAGAGGTTGAAGACTTTTCAAATTTATGTTTCAGTACCTCCCACAATGCTTGATCATTAGCTCGATCTTAAAGACTTCTTTTCATCTTAAAATACAATTGTTGTTGAAGATCAGCTGATGAAGTTGTTTTGGTTGAAATGGTTGTGGTAGGATGAACTTGAATAACATTGCTTTGTATGTAATTTTTGAAAAGGTATTCTATAATCTGTGATGCTTGTGCATTAAATTCATGAGAAACAAAGATTTGGTACTTCTAAACAAAAAGCGTCATGATCTTCAATTATTGTTGCAGCAATGCATGGCTTCAAGTTATTTTTAATCAATTCTTTTGTAGCTTTTTCAGCGAGTTGTGATACACCCTGATGAAGAACTTGATTAACTTGCTTGTGAGTCTTCCAGAACTATTTAGTTGTTACACACTTCCATTCCATGTTCTGGATCATATACCCTTGACGTCTACACATCATACGAAGCGCACCTAGAAGATGACTGTACTTACTCGAATTCGTCGTTTAAAGTGTGAAGTGTTAGATGTAGTTGTAGCTGGGAGTGGTACAATATCTGTTAATTCTTGAGTAATATTCTTATCCAAAGATAAGATTGTCCTAGATGATCTAAGTTTTGTTGAAATTGGTGTCTGCGTCTCCTCAGTCCTAGTCTCCAAACTACTACCCATCTCACCTTCTTCATCCTCATCTACCTTCTCTACATCTTTATCATCATCATCATCATCATCATTAACATGTTCTAGATTGTCCTTATGACTCTTGGTGTCACACCCCACCAAGGCGGAAACGCAAGGTGTAACATATTAATAAGCATCACATAAGATGATAGACAAAACACCATACATGAGTTAAAATAAAAGAAAGTTATCCGAATTACAACAATTCAGGTACAAGTTTAAAAGTACAAAGGCAACATAGTAGTTTTTCTTCCGAATATGGATCACCCAAAAAGACAATAACTTGGAAGAAAATAGACATCTTGAACAGGCTCGAATGCAATCACACTAAGTTTCTACTTTAGGAACGTTACCTGAAAAGCATGATAAAAACAGTCAACTATCGAAATAGTTGGTGAGTTCTCAAGACTTTGCACACCAAATATAGTTTATAAAAGAGTAGATGTCCAATAACAGTTTGCCAACTCATTGGTAAGGTATCAAAAATAGTTGTCCAAACCAAAATCAATTTCTAAACAAGTTGAGAGACCAAACCAATTCAAGTATATGTATGCTATAGTGATTATGCGTGGCACTACTTAAACGCATTCAGCCTAACCGTTCCAAACATCTAATCAAGTTCTAGTTTTATAGTGTGGCACAAACACTTAGTACTATGCACCCTTGTGCGGAGAGTAAGGAGGGGCTAATCTCCTAATAGCGCTATCCATAAGTACTAACATCTCAATCTCGATGAGGGGGATAATGAGTTAAAAGTAGTGGCGGGCTCCAAGCATACAACAATATACATGCCAACTTCAAGTTCAACACGTTTCCAAAGTTCAACAAGTTCAAATCAAGTTCTATACGTTCAAAACAAGTTCAAGTTCAAATGTGCTCAAAAGATCAATTACTTCAAAGTAAGAGTATAAAAACGACACATCATGCTTTCCACCCCAAAACATTTAAAACATGTATGAAAAAGGGGAATGTGAAGGGGAATGTGAGAAACTCACCAAAATGGAGATACCAAGATGAAAGTAACTAAGAAAAGCGGCGATGACAAATCTCAACCGCGACCTATTAATAATAATAATATATTATTAATATTCAATTATGTAAAATATGCAACTCATTGTAATTATGTTATATGCATGTCAATTCGTACATTAGGAATCCATGAGACTACACTTCGCTTTTTATTTCCATTGGTTACCCATTTTCTAAAAATTGCGCCGTTTTACTAGCAACTAGTTATCGCTTAACGACTTGCCAAACAGCCTCAATGATTCTAAGCAAGTTTTACTTTTCGTAAATACTAGCACACTATAACTAGTTTAAAATAGGCCTGCAGAAAGTTATCAAAAGTTTGGCAACAGCAGGCACCCTTAAACATTTTATAAAAATCTAAAAAAATTACAGGAGGTCACACACATCATGTAAAATATCCAGATTAAGTTTTGTCCAAAAATATTAAGTTTTGACCCGCCTGCACACAACATATTTGTAAACGAAATTCTGGACAACCAACACAGTTTTAGCACTTAATCTTGTACAAAGGTTTTGACTAACTTTTACACCTTGAAAATCGACGAGGCCTAGTTCGTTGGAAAGTAGACTCGAAGTAGATAACTTTAGGGTCCTAAAAACCTAGAAAGGCTTTTGAAATGACCACGTTATGACATCCGAAAGTTGACCCAAATTCGGATATGAAAACTGTCATTTTCATGAAAATTGCTGAAACCATTTCCTAACTAAATTTGGCCATAACTTTTTCGTTTTTAAGAGTTAAAAGCTCTAATTTATACCGAAACGATCGTTAGAACGACCTCTACAATTTTATTCACTAAAATCTCAGATTACAACACATAAAATCACGCCCAAACTAACCTAAACTTTCTGGTCTAATTGAGGGTTATAAAACCCTATCAAATCTTCAATTTTTTGCACAAATTTCACATTCCACAATCTCAAACTAACCTATAAATTCCACTAAATCTAATTGATTACCCACAACATTCATAATCCAACAATTCCCTTTTTTCACAACTTTTTCATGGATTCCTAATTGACCAAAATTAACATGCATGTATATATATAAGTATAATCAAAATAAAATAGGAAGGATATAACTCACAATGCAAATCAAAAGAGATCCCAAAATCAACTTTTGTTAACCCGAATCTTGAATATAACTTCCTTGCTCAACCCTTGCTAATATCTAACACTTGAATTTACCTAAATCGCCAATCTTAAAAAATTATAGATTTACAAAACCATCTTGCATGTTTAATTTTTTTGAGTGGAATGATTAAGGGTATTTTTATGAGCAATTTGGTATATGATTGAGTGGTTTTGATGAAGATTTGAGGGCTCAATTGGTGATTATTGTTAGTGTTTACTCGAACAGGAAGAAGAAGAAGGGAGAAGCAGATTTATTTTTTTGTTGATATAATTTAGGGGTGTGTGTGTGAGTTTCGACTTATATATATAAAAAAAGGGTGTGCTTGTTTGCTCGGTTGTTAAAAAAGGAAGTGGGCTTGGTTTTTATAATTAATGTAAAGTTTATAAAAATATGAATGAGCTTGATGTTGTAAAAAAATGGGTGTTGTTGTGTGAGCTTGGCTGCCGAAAATCAAAAGAAAAAGGGGGAAGGGCTCCAGCCCAATTTTTTTTTGTTAAACATTACACTTTTTTTAAAACTCAGCCCTAAACTTTAACCCGACTCGCTAAATCTTATAAAAATAGAATATTTAAATTGGGTTCGACCTGACATTAATAAATAAATAAAAAATAATTAAATAAATTAAATGAGCTCTCATGGCTATAATATGACATTCGTTGATTTATTAATCGATAAAACGGATAAATATCAAAAGCTCGACTCGCGAATATTTAAAACAACAATTTTTACTAAATCCACTAAAAATAATAAAATAAATTCTATAAAATCAGGAAATTGAATTTATAAGTTCGGAATAAATACCGACGAGAATACGAGTTGCATCAAAACCAAGCGTTACTGGCTAAGAGAAATGTAACCACATAAAAGTGACTCCATAATTAATTAAGAGAGTCAAATATCATACGTTTGCTTTCGGTTATTGACCTCAAAATTGATGGATGTCATAGTTTTACCCTGTTAAAGGGAATTTCGTCTCGAAATTTCAGTTGCTCGTCCTAAGCCGCAACGCTCGCGAACAGTTGCGGATATTTGCGCTTCATCTCATCTTCTTGTTCCTAAGTAAAGTATGGTCCTCGTCGGGAGTTCCAACGAGCTTTTACAATGGGAATCCAACTTCGTTTAAGCTTCTTGACCTCACGGTCCATAATTTCAATAGGTTCCTCAACGAAACATAGTTTGTCGTCGATCCTGATTTCTTCTAGCGGTACGTGCAAGTTTACGTCGGCTAGGCATTTCTTCAGGTTCGACACGTGGAACGTGTCATGAATGCCTACAATTTCTTGCAGTAGACGTAAACGATAAGCAACAGGACCGACTCGTTCGACCACCTTAAACGGTCCTACATATCTTGGCGAAAACTAGCTTATCTTAACAAAACGTACTACGAATTTCCAAGGCGACACTTTAAGTAGTACTTTATCACCGACACTAAACTCTAACGGCTTTCGTCGGTGGTCTGCATAGCTCTTTTGGTGATCTCGTACAGTCTTCAATCGTTCCTTGATTTGAACAATCTTGTCAGTGGTCTCTTTGACAATTTCTGGTCCAATTAACTAACTTTCTTCTACCTCTGCCCAAGCTATAGGCGTTCGACATTTCCTTCTATACAAAGCTTCAAACGGAGTACATTTCACGCTCGTGTGGTAACTGTTGTTGTACGAGAATTCTACTAATGGTAGATGAGTATCCCAGTTACCACCAAAATTAATTGCGCAAGCTCTAAGCATATCTTCTAACATTTGAATGGTACGCTCACTTTGTCCATCGGTTTAGGGATGGTAAGCTGTACTTAAATCCAGTCGCATTCCAAATGCTTTCTGTAGCGATTGCCATAATCTTGATGTGAAATTACTGTCACGATTAGATATAATTGACATAGGTACACCGTGCCTTTCTACTATCTCGTTGATGTACAGTCTTGCCAACTTTTCTGTCTTGAAATCTTCGCGGACAGCTAGGAAATGCGCATATTTGGTCAGTCGATCGACTATGACCCAAATCGCGTCATGTCCGCTACGGGTTCTCGTTAACTTATTCATAAAGTCCATTGTGATGTTCTCCCATTTCCACTCAGGAATCTCTGGTTTTTGAAGTAATCTTGAGGGTTTCTGGTGTTTTGCTTTGACTTTAGAGCAAGTCAAACACTTACTTACATACATAGCGATATCTTTCTTCATTCCGGGCAACCAATACAAGTCTTGTAGATCATAGTACATCTTGTCTGCTCTAGGATGTACAGAATACTTCAAAGTATGGGCTTCATTCATTATCAAAGTTCTCCAATTGCCATAAACTGGCACCCAAATCCTTTCAGTGACATATAATCCGCCATCTTCTTTTCTCTCGAACTGTTTGTCCAATCCTTTTAGCATTTCTACTGGAGTGTTGGCGCCCTTGGAAGCTTCTCTCTGAGCTTCTAGTATCCTAGCCTTAAGGCTAGAGTGAATCATCATGCTTATTGCTCGAGCTCGTCTTGGTTTCATCCGCTCCTTCCTACTCAATGCATCAGCTACTACGTTCGCTTTACCTGGGTGGTAGCGAATCTCACAGTCATAATCGCTGAAGAGTTCTATCCACTGTCTTTGGATGCATATGAAATTACCTTGTTCCTCTGCATTAGAACGCAACCAAAACCTTGATTCGAGGCGTCACAATAAACTACGAAATCATCTGTGCCCTTAAAAAGTGCCAGAATAGGAGCATCACACAACATGTCCTTCAATGTCTGAAAGGCGTCCTCCTGCTCATCATCCCACTCAAATTTCTAGTCCTTTTGAGTTAATAGGGTGAGAGGCTTTTCAATCTTCGAGAAGTTTGCGATAAATCGCCTATAATATCCCGCCAATCCTAAGAATGAATAGATCTCGGTTGGAGTCTTTGGGGGCTTCCAGTTCTTTACTACTTCAATTTTGATGGGATCCACATGTATTCCTTCACTGTTCACTACATGTCTGAGAAAATGAACCTCTTGTAGCCAAAATTCGCATTTCGAGAATTTCCTGAACAACTTCTCATTTTCAAGCAAATCCAGTATCAATTTTAGGTGAACCTCATGCTCCTCTTTGGACTTAGAATAAATTAAGATGTCATCAATAAAGACGACGACAAACTCGTTGAGATATGGCTTACATACACGGTTCATAAGGTCCATGAATATCGTGTGAGCGTTAGTCAGACCGAAAGGCATGACCGTGAATTTAAAATGCTCGTACCTCGTCTTAAAAGCAGTTTTGGGAATGTCTTCTTTGTGTACTCTCAACTGATGATAGCCTGATCGAATGTCTATTTTTGAAATATACTGTGACCCTTGCAACTGATCAAACAAGTTGTCGATCCTAGGAAGAGGGTAGCGGTTCTTTATAGTTAGCTTGTTCAGCTCTTGATAGTCTATACACATACATAATGAACCATCCTTTTTCACGAACAACACCGGTGCTCCCCAAGGTGAAGAACTAGGTCATATGAAACCTTTTTCTTGGAGCTCCTTAAGTTGGTTAGACGGTTCTTGCATTTCCGTAGGTGCCAAACGATAAGGTGATTTTGCAACAGGCATAGCTCCAGGGATAAGATCTATGCGAAACTCTAGTTCGCGAGGTGGGGGTAAACCTGATAAATCTTCCGGGAACACACCAGGGAAGTTACGTACAACGGGGATGTCTTTGAGTTTTGGCTTTTTCACTTTCATGGTCTTTAACTGTTTCAGGTTTTCCTTCTGGATGTTCTAACCTCTCCGTTGGATGACGAAATTTAGACTATTTCCTCATAACAAACTATTTTAGCTCTAGGCCTTGACAACCAATCCATTCCTATGTTCACAACGAAACTACCATGTCCAAAAGGAATCAAGTCGATGATGAACGTATGACATTCTGGTTCTGGTCCACATCCGCGGACAATCTTGTTGGTTTCTAACTTTAGACCGTTAGCAATTTAAATTTCGTAATCGGGGTTTATAGAACTAGGTTTCGAGTTAATCAAGGGAAAGAAGTCGGTAGAAATAAAACTAAATTAGGCATCAAAATTAAATATTACCGTAGAAAATGATCGATGAAAGAGAAAGTATTCGTCATGATGTTTGGATCTTGCTGAGCTTCAGCGGTACCTATGTCGAAGGCACTATCACGTGCCTCATTCCCATTGTTCCCTTGGTCGTGATTTCCTTTGATAGTTAGCACAGGGTTTGGGCGGTTCAGACTCATATCCGTTCTAGGTTTGTAAGATACACATGTACAATAATTGGTGTCTAAGATTCGTTCATGTGTTGCGCGTGTTTCGTCTTGGATACATGGTTTTAAATTTTTCCACAATATTTGTTGAGTAAGTAATTTGACCAAAGTATAGTTCGAGTACCGTGCATTTATATGATGCAGCTTAAAATGAAATAACATTCGTTCAAACACAATTGCGACTAAAGTTTATATAGAGAAAAAGATAAACGTTTTCACATATATAGTTTCAAAACTTCCACAATAATTGTCATCCAAAAAGATATGTCTGCCAAAAAGTTTGTATTTCGTAGTAACTTACAACAAGGTTGGTTTCCCAACATAAATCATAATAAAAAGGTTTTTGACCAAAAATGTATTTCAAGTAACATAAAATATAAAAAAACAATTTCATTATTAATTATTATTATTATTTTAGAAAAGTTGAAGTCGAAATAATGATTTTTGAAATTTTGAGTCGTAATAAAGTTTTTTTGAAAATTTGAAGTTATAATAACTAAACACAATGAAACCGGTCGAAAATAATTTTATTTATATATATATATATATAATTAAACATTTTTCCGAATGTTGGTTGAATAATAATATTCAACGAAATTTGATGTTTACATGTGCCTTATAATACATAAGTTTTGACGCTAAACGATGTAGCCATTGAAAAATACTAGTTCATCATGTTTTAAAAAAAAAGAACTGTTCAAAAAGTATCTCACCTTTACATGTTTTGTTACCAAAGGACTTCGACTACTCTAAATAAGTACCATCTCCGAAACACGAACGCCAGGACAAAAGTTGTTAGCATGATTACACAATTAAACAGTATCAAGTATAAGGTTCTCATTCTCGTATCAATCCTTTTATCTCAAAAGGGGTCTTCTATGCGATGGTCATACAACCAAACAACTAGAGTAGTAACACTCCAAGGCGAGTTGCTCCTAAGGCAACTAATGACGTAATCCATCTCATCGAACATCTTCAAGAACGACACGTTTAAGTAACAGGTTTCCATGATAAAAACGATGTCGATCCACATAGTAGATGAGAAATAGTCGTTTGCAATACGCACGGTAGGGTCATATACCCTATTAAATGCCAAAATTGGCGTGGGGAAAAACGAGTTTTGTTTCATATTGAGATCAAAATATGGATGAGGTAAAAGTACGTTTAGAAACAATCTTGAATTACTGAACACAGTGCTTGTGAACAAGTAAATAACGCTTACGTTCGCAGCCAAAATAGTTGGCTTAATAGTGTGACAAAATAAGATAGAGACGTGACCAAAATATAGGTTGACTTAATTTCTAATGGCAAAAGAACGAATGTCTCTACATGTTGTGCATATGTAGTTCACCTGCCTCTCACCTCGAGCTCTGACTCGGAATCTATCGGTGAGTCCACCTCAAGGTGTTATGCAGGGTAAGGATATGAAGAGTAGTTGAGTGTACGTCGTGACTTATTCGCGGAAACATCAGCATGCGAAGACGATCTATAAGACATAAACGGTGTCCGTAATAACAACGTGCTTAGGGACAGTGTGACAACAGTAACCGACGTAAAAGTAAACTCATAATATAAATTTTAAATCAGAATAAAGCATGATGTATTTAAGCGTAAATAGTAGACATCTAAAAGTATGCAGTGTACGGTGCACATAATCCCTAGTATGCTTTTCAGTGACTAAAGTGTAAAGACGGCTTTTTTAACTCGTTTAAAATAATGACTATACACAGTATTGCATGATACTCCCTGAATTAGACATAGTTGATCAAGTTATGTCTAATTTAGGTCTAATGATGCAACCACTCGGACTAGTCGACTCGTTTCATGTTCGATGTTTTTAGAAAAAAAAAATCATTTGGGTTATAGTTTGGATTTTCATTTTTGAAAAACCGGCGTTCTTTATAACCATAGGCTCTGATTACCAATCTGTCACACCCCACCAAGGCGGAAACGCGAGGTGTGACATATTAATAAGCATCACATAAGATGATAAACAAAACACCATATATGAGTTAAAATAAAAAAAAGTTATCTGAATTACAACAATTCAGGTACAAGTTTAAAAGTACAAAGACAACATAGTAGTTTTTCTTCCGAACATGAATCACCCAAAAAGACAATAACTTGGAAGAAAATAGACATCTTGAACATGCTCGAATGCAATCACACTAAGTTTCCACTTTAGGAACGTCACCTGAAAAGCATGATAAAAATAGTCAACTATCGAAATAGTTGGTGAGTTCTCAAGACTTTGCACACCAAATATAGTTTATAAAAGAGTAGACGTCAAATAATAGTTTGCCAACTCATTTGCAAGGTATCAAAAATAGTTGTCCAAACCAAAATCAATTTCCAAACAATTTGAGAGTCCAAACCAATTCAAGTATATGTATGCTATAGTGATTATGCATGACACTACTTAAACGTATTCAGCCTAACCGTTCCAAACATCCAATCAAGTTCTAGTTGTATAGTGTGGCACAAACACTTAGTATAGCTACCCTGTGCGGTGAATTTTTGATGTGAGGAGGGGGCTATTTATCCTATTGCGCATACCATAAGTACTAACGTCTCAATCCTGATGAGGGGGATAATGAGTTAAAAGTAGTGGCGGGTTCCAAGCATACAACAACATACATGCCAAGTTCAAGTCCAACACGTTTCCAAAGTTCAACAAGTTCAAATGAAATTCTATACGTTCAAAACAAGTTCAAGTTCAAATGTGCTCAAAAGATCAATTACTTTAAAGTAAGAGTATAAAAATGACACATCATGCTTTCCACCCTAAAACATTTAAAACATGTATGAAAAAGGGGAATGCGAGAAACTCACCAAAATGGAGATACCAAGATGAAAGTAACTAAGAAAAGCGGTGATGACAAATCTCAACTGCGACCTATTAATAATAATAATATATTATTAATATTCATTATTATGTAAAATATGCAACTCATTGTAATTACGTTATATGCATGTCAATTCGTACATTAGGAATCCATGAGACTACACTTCGCTTTTTATTTCCATTGGTTATCTGTTTTCTAAAAATTACGCCGTTTTACTAGCAACTAGGTATCGCTTAACGACTTGCCAAACAACCTCAACACTTGTTTATACTCCATCTCTAGGTTCCTATGTATATTGACTTACTACTATGTTTGCCTCAATGATTCTAAGCAAGTTTTACCTTTCGTAAATACTAGCACACTATAACTAGTTTAAAACAGGACTGCAAAAAGTTATCAAAAGTTTGGCAACAGTAGGCACCCTTAAACATTTTATAAATGAAATTCTCCTGATTAAATTTTGTCCAAAAATATTAAGTTTTGACCCGCCTACACACAGCATCTTTACAAACGAAATTCTGGACAGCCAACACAGTTTTAGCACTTAATCTTGTACAAAGGTTTTGACTAACTTTTACACCTTGAAAATCTACGAAGCCTAGTTCGTTGGAAAGTAGACTCGAAGTAGATAACTTTAGGGTCCTGAAAACCTAGAAATCTTTTGAAACGACCACGTTATGAGATCCGAAAGTTGACCCAAATTAGGATATGAAAACTATCATTTGCATGAAAATTGCCGAAACTATTTCCTAACTAGAATCGGCCATAACTTTTTCGTTTTTAGGAGTTAGAAGCTCTAATTTATACCAAAACGATAATTGGAACGATCTCTACAATTCTAATCACTAAAATCCCAGTTTACAACACACTAAATTAACCGCACTCATGTATATTGATTCGTAAACCTTAGAATTGGGTGTCCCTAATCGTTGATGCCCTTAATTTAAGGGCTGATTTTGAATTGATATTTTTTGTGGTCACCTGTTTTGGGTGATTAATATCGTGCATATCCTGCAATATTTTGCCAAATATTTTTCCACATCCACAATGCCAACTATCTCTATCACTTGTCCCTAAACTATTTTAACACCATAAACACATCACCAACTAACCTCTAATAACCATCACATGATCCTATTTAATGGATTCCAAATTTCATAAAATAGACATGCTGTACATGATTTTTTTATAAATGGTGAAATGTATATAAAGAATGGAAGAAAAAATAGCTTACTAGGTATATCACTCTATGAAAGAGGTCATTGTGGGTTGATGAACTTGGTTCCGAACCACATAAGGTCCCTTATAACGACCTTATTCATAGTGGGGGATCCCAATTTCTGGTAGTAGAATACTTCTCTTGCTCAACCCTTGCTAATATCTAACACTTGAATTCACCTAAATCACCAATCTTGAAAAATTAGAGATTTACAAAACCTACTTGCATGATTAATTTTTTTGAGGGGGAAGATTAAGGGTATTTTTACGAGCAATTTGGTATATGATTGAGTGGTTTTGATGAAGATTTGAGGGCTCAATTGGTGATTATTGTTAGTGTTTACTCGAACAAGAAGAAGAAGGGAGAAGCAGATATATTTTTTTTGTCAATATAATTTAGGGGTGTGTGTGTGAGTTTCGACTTATATAAAAAAAGGGTGTGCTTGTTTGCTCGGTTGTTAAAAAAAAGAAAATGGGCTTGGGTTTTATAATTAATGTAAAGTTTATAAAAAATATGAATGGGCTTGATGTTGTAAAAAAAATGGGTGTTGTTGTGTGGGCTTGGCTACCGAAAATCAAAAGAAAAAGGGGGAAGGGCTCTGGCCTAATTTTTTTTTGTTAAACATTACACTTTTTTTTAAACTCGGCCCTAAACTTTAACCCGACTCGCTAAATTTTATAAAAAGAGAATATTTAAATTGGGTTCGGCCAGACACGAATAAATAAATAAAAAATAATTAAATAAATTAAATGAGCTCTCATGGCTATAATATGACATTCGTTGATTTCTCGATCGATAAAACCGATAAATATCAAAAGCTCGACTCGCGAATATTTAAAACGAGGATTTTTACTAAATCGACTAAAAATAATAAAATAAATTCTATAAAATCAGGAAATAGAATTTATAAGTTCGAAATAAATACCGACGAGAATACGAGTTGTATCAAAACTAAGCGTTAATGGCTAAGAGAAATGTAACCACATAAAAGTGACTCCATAATTAATTAAGAGAGTCAAATATCATATGTTTACTTTCGGTTACTGACCTCAAAATTGACGGATGTCACACTCGGGCTCTAACCTATTCTCAGAGTCATCATCATCTTTTTCTCCTTCAACTACTTTTTGTTTTCTGATTGTTATTTTTAATGATTTCAGTGGTGAACATGATTGTTATTTTCCCTAAGGACTAGCAGTAAGGGTAGGTGTCCTATGGGCTCTAGGTGTAGACCTATGCATTCCTTGGGTAGAAATAACCGGTTGCGATTGATTCATTAGAACATCTACATTCATAAACACCGTCTCATACTTCTTAAAGTCATTAATTGCATGGATGTCCTCAGTTAAAAACGCATCCAGAATCAGCATCCCTCATACAAGCACATTCCCAGTAGTATACACACTAACCAATGGAATATCATTCTTGATAGAATGATTGTGACAACTGTGACTTGAGCAAGTTAGTCAAACCGTTAGAGTTGACTAAAGTTTTTATATGTGATAATTGAGTGCTTATGTGACCTTATATGAGTATTTGATATCAATCTGTGATGCGTGTTCATCATACTGTGATTGAGTTATGGTTTTGGTAGCTATTTTATTTCGTTCACATTTTGTGACAATGGAAATGATAGCATGATTTTATGCGTTATTGTGTTATTTGGTGAATAATTGTAGTATGAACATAAAGAGAATGTAGTGTATTCGTAGGAATGAATTAAGTCTAGTATTTAAGTTAATTAAGCATAGGTCCTTCTAATTTAGGAAAGTAATTTATGAAATGAAATTTATAAATAGTAAGTTTATAACTAGTTTTTATTTAAAAGGTTTACTAAATTAATAAAGGGTTTTTTATAAAAATAACAAAATAAGGGTAAATATACATTTAATAATAATTTTTCAAAAATAAAAAAAAATTATAATTATATAGGGTCGGATTTTAAGAGAAAAAAGGGGAAAAAATAGTTTAAGTAGGAAACAAAATAGTATTAGATAAGGATTAGGAATTAGGTATAGCCTATAAATACAAGAAGATTTGTCCTCCCCTTCCCTTGTACTTTTGTTCGACCGAAACCCCAAAGAAGAGAAGAAAAAAATATTTTTTTTATCAAGAATCAAGTGTGTTGATTTAGTGTAATCAGTTAAAGGTTTTAGGTATAAACTTCAATCCCATTCTTGTTTAATTCTTCTTATATTAGTAACATTAATTAGTAAAATTAGGATTTAATTAAAATTCAGTAAACATGTTAAGATGATCATTAATAATCAATTAGGATGTAATTAATAGTGTTTGGATGCGTTTGGTTAGGTTTAGTTGTTGTTAAATTCGGAATTAAAACTAGGCAGATTTTTTGGTCATCTTGTAAGTGTCATAACTTGGTCATACGGATAGTTTTTATTGATTTTATTAAGCCTAAAATTAACTACAGAGAGTATACTTTCCAAGCCCGTTGGTTTCATGAATTAAAAGTCAGTGGAGGTTAGTCAAAATAATTTAACAAGATTTGTTGTCAAATATGAGTTTTTGGGGCAGATTATGGGTTGTGTTTGTGAGGTCAAAAACCATATCAAAACGTCTTTTTAATTGATGGGAATGCTACAGTAGCAAGTTTATGATGTTTATGATTTTATAGAATTTTTGTAGAATTTTCCTAAGTGTTTAAATGGGTCTGATCAAGCTAAACTTTTTGATAGTTGAATCAGATCCGAATTTGAGTACTTTGTGATGTTGAATTTTAATAAAATAGTTAGGCTCAATATTATTTTTTCTAAAAAAATGACAGTAGTTCATAACCCATTGGAAAGGTAGGGAATGCAATAGGGAAAGTCAGTTTGATGATTTAGTATTTTATTTGTAGTCATAAAGTGATTATATAATTCTACCAAAAAGCTAGAAAACTCGAATAAATGGATTAAGGGTATTAGGATATAAGTAAGGTATGGGAAGTGTGGTAAAGGGCTTTATAATCATAATATAGACATAGTAGTCCATCAATTGATTGTTACATCGTCTTGGGCATTTAGCCTAATTGCGTGTAACATGTGTTTTATTTGTGTTTAGTTGATTGCGAGGAATTTGTGAAGTAGTTGTGCATCACATGAGTTTCATAGTCCTATTTTTCAAATTTTATATTAGGATGGAAATGATGCAAATGTTTTGAAATGTTTTATTGCTGTGATTATGTGTTTTAAATTGCGTATGGATATTACATGACTATTATATGACTATGTGTTACACGTGTTATTTGGGATCGGATAAGTACGCCTACTCAGTGTGATTTATGATATTAATTGGGATCGGATGAGCACGCCTACTCAGTGATACTTATGGTATCGATTTGGGATCGGATGAGTGCGCTTACTCAGTTTTGGATATGTTTATAGATCGGATGGGTACGCCTACCCAGTGTGTATGGATCGGATGGGTATGCCTACCCAGTGTGTGAGTATGTTGATTTGATTTTGTTGCATGCTAGCATAGGGTCATGATAGTTTAATATTGTCCTGCCTTGTTTTGTTAATCATAGTGAAAACGAGTTTAATTACGTGTCAAAAACCTATGACTCTCACCAACATATTTGTTGACATTTTAAGCATCATTTTCAGGTGAGCATCTTGAGGAAAGTGAAGTTAGGAAGCTTGGCTAGTGAGACCGTAGGCTTGCATGCAGAGTTTATCTCCTAGTTTTCATATCGTACTTTGTTTGAATTGATTCTTTGAATGTTGATTGAATGTTTAGGTTTTGAGATATTTTGTTTATGTTTTTGTATTGGCGTGACTCTTTTACCTCAATACAAGACCCCTTTTTCTTGTGTTAGGTATTATCATGACACATTGTGTCCATTTTTATTTTGTTTAATGCATTATAGTTCTCTCTATTGTTGACACCATTGTGTTTTGATGATGCCTATCTTGTTACGCCTCGCGTTTCCGCCTTGGCGGGGTGTAACAGATTGGTATCAAAGCCAATGGTTATAGAGAAGTAAGTGGTTGAACCTAGATTATAACCTAGAAGTCCTTCATATAGTTGCATATTAGGATCTATGTGTTTAGCTATCTAGGCGTTTTGTTTTCTTACTTTTCTCTGAGTTTTATTTTGACCTACGGGCAACTCGATATCAAAAGATCCAGAAGAGCAGCAAATTGAGGAGGAGCCTCTCAAGGAACCGAAGGAGGAAGGGTAGTTAGAAGAGTCGAAGGAGAATGCCAACTTAGATCTCCTGTCGGATGCTCATAGCAGGTTTAGACACGCAGAGTCGGGTGACTCTTGCGAAAGCAAAGTCAAACCCAAGCGAGACCCAGCATAAGTTTATCCCGTCTATTACCTCGACACGTTGCTATCGATAATTTCTTTCGGATATTACGTATTTTTGGGCGCTTCGAGACCTTCGTTTTCTTTCTGTCATTTTCGATTTTATCTTTATATAAATAAATATTGCTTGGATGTAGTATCGTTTCTGTGTTATATTGGAGTCGTTTAAG
Organism: Tanacetum coccineum; assembly: GCA_026074375.1. NCBI lineage: Eukaryota > Viridiplantae > Streptophyta > Magnoliopsida > Asterales > Asteraceae > Tanacetum > Tanacetum coccineum. The sequence goes on along the minus strand of BQNB010043436.1, from coordinate 21,774 downwards.
ATGTGCAATGTGGTATATGTGCATATGTGTGTGTTATCATTGATATGTGTAGTCTTGGAAGTAAGTACACGTGTGAAAGGATGCACTTATAATTATGGGTGACCATTATATTTATAAAGGCATCACACATGTAGACTTGCGATCATGATAGCATTGATCGGTGTTTTCTTGTTAGATGTAGTGTAAGATGTTGCATTATTTGCGGTTGTATTATGAATAGTTATGAAGTTAGTGAGTTTCCCTTCTATCTATCGCTTGCGGATACCCCGGATACCCGTTATTGCTACTATTATGATTGTTGGGTTTGTTCTTTTGCTCAATACTTTGTTCGGATTTCTAACTCTAAGTTTAGCTTCCCTTGCTCGTACCATGTTAGTACGGATGTCCTATCTTTCCTATTCGGTGTCTTGATGTATATTGGTTGTTCGGATCTGTTTCTTTAGATATTGGTGCGTTTAATTGGTTCTTTTGTTGTATTGATTACTCGTATGAGTATTAAAATTTTCTTTTAAGAACTAATTGTTCCTAACATATTAGTGCGGATAGTTACTCCGTTCTTTATCTATCCTTTGGCTTTCGTAACATGTTGCGGCATGTTAGTACCGACATTTTTCTATGGTTTTTCTTTTGATCGTTAGCACGGATGAGTCTTCATGTTCTTCCCTTTTGGTTTGTAATGTCTTTGTATGAATTTCTTTTGTGCGTATTCGCTTCACTATTTTTCTGACTATATGGTTCCTAGTACTTTCTTTCGCTTTCAAACAATAAAATTGTGTTAGAGTCTTTACGGTATTTTACAATCCCTTTTGGTATTACGATGTCCTTTGTTTGAGTAACATATTTTATATTGATGTCGAATTATAAAAACCCTTTTGAAGTATATCTTGATGGTGTTTGGGGAAAACTATTTTTGAAATGATTTTATGAATATGTTATGACATCGCTTTTATGTGAATGTCTCTTTATTTTTATGAAAACTATGTTTACAATGATTTTTATAAAACGATGTGATACAGGTTGACTGTCAATACCATGTTTAAAATGATCTTTGTGAATAAAATATGTTTAAAATGGTCTATACAAATAAGATACGAAACTCTTTTTTTGTGGTTAATAAATTTTATTTCTATTATGAAAAGTAGGTTTAAAATGATTCATAGTGGTAAGATGCGATACACCGTTAGATAACTATCTCTAGATTTTTATGACAACCATGATTAAAATGAATTTTATAAAGATTATATTTAAGACGATTTTTTTATATTTAAAATGATTTTTATAATTAAAACGACTTTCTTTATTATTTTAAATTGATTTTTATAAAAACATTATTTAGTTGGTTCTTTCGAGTAAAGTCGGTTATTGGTATAAGAATCCTATCTTTTCATTTATCAATCTTGATACGTATTGTTATTCGTTATGTGTTCCTTTTGTCGTGGTACGCTTGTTGATTCTTTCGTTTGCGTTTTCTATCGGTACATATATTCTATCCTTTCTTTTAAGGATTCTTATGACATTTGATCCGCATCTATTTGCATATGTGAAATCCCTTAGATGTTTTCTAGCCTTTGATTCGATATTCGTTTGCTACCCTATTCGATAGTTCGTAACCCTTAGGATTCGTTTGATATACGTTTTATTCGACCAAGTCACTCTCCGTGGGGAGCACCTGTGTTGTTCAAGAAGAAGGATGGTTCAATTCAAATGTGCATAGACTATCGAGAGTTAGACTAGCTGACCACCAAGAATCTCCCTAGGATCAACGACTTATTCGACCAGTTGCAAGGCTCGCATTATTTCTCTAAAATAGATCTTCGATCTGGTTGTCATCAGCTGAGAGTGCATGAAGAAGATATTCCAAAGACGACATTAAGGACACGATATGGACACATTGAGTTACGGTTATGCCTTTTGGGTTAACCAATGCACCATCGGTTTTCATGGACTTGATGAACCGGGTGTGCAAGCCGTATTTAGACAAGTTTTTCATTGTGTTTATCGATGATATCTTGATCTACTCGAAGTCTAAGGAGGATCACGAGGTTCATTTGAAGTTGGTGTTGGAGCTGCTGAAGAAGGAGAAGTTGTTTGCCAAGTTTTCCAAGTATGAATTCTGGCTACAAGAAGTGCGTTTTCTCGGACACGTGGTTAACAACAATGATATTCACGTGGACTCTAGTAAGATAGAAGCAATGAAGAATTAGAAAGTACCTAAGACGCCATCTGATATATGATCGTTCTTAGGATTGGCAGGTTACTATCGACGTTTCATCGTGAATTCTTCTAAGATTGCTAAACCCCTTACTTTACTAACGCAGAAGAATGGGAAGTATGAGTGGGGCAGGGAACAAGAAGAAGCTTTTCAGACTTTGAAGGACAATTTGTGTAATGCACCAATATTGTCATTGCCCGATGGACCAGAGGACGTTGTAGTTTACTATGACGCGTCAAATCAAGAATTTGGTTGTGTGTTGATGTGAAGAGGCAAGGTAATTGCATATGCATCACGGCAACTGAAGATTCATTGGAAGAACTACACTACAAATGAATTGGAGTTGAGAGCAGTGGTCTTTGCTCTTAAGACTTTGAGGCATTACTTATAGGGGACAAAAAGTATTATCTACACGGATCATAAGAGTCTTCAGTATATATTTGACCAGAAGGAGTTGAATATGCACCAACAAAGATGGATTGAGTTGTTTAGAGACTACGACTGTGAGTTTCGCTACCATCCGGGAAAGGCGAATATAGTGGCTGATGCATTAAGTAGGAAGGAAAGAGTGAAACCAAGATGAGTAAGAGCAATGTTCATGACTATTTAGTCGAGTGTTAAGGACAAGATATTGGTTGCTCAAAGTGAAGCGTCCAAGGTAGAGAACGCGACAGCAGAAATGCTGCGTGGCCGGGACCAACAAATGGAAAAGAAAGAAGATGGCAGTTTATATTTTATTGATCGAGGATGGGATTCCTTTGGTAGGTGATGTAAGGACATTATTCATGGACGAGGCTCATGCATCAAGGTACTCGGTACATCCGGGAGCGGATAAGACGTACTATGACCTTAGAGATATGTATGGTGGCCATGTATGAAGAAGGATATTGCTACCTATGTTAGCAATTGTCTGAAGGTGAAGGATGAAACATCAGAGACCTTCGGGTTTGTTGCAACAGCCAGAGATACCTGAGTGGAAATGGGATAGAATAACTATAGACTTTATTACAAGGTTGCCAAGATCTAGTAGTGGGTATGATACGAATTGGGTAATAGTCGATAAACTGACTAAGTTAGCCTATTTTCTAGCAATATAACTATGGACGTTTTATATTAATAAGATAGTAGCAAGGCATGAAGTTTCGGTGTCGATCATCTCACATCGTGATGGAAGATTTACTTTGCGGTTTTGGCACACATTACAGAAAGCCTTAGGAACGCGTTTGGATATGAGTACGGCTTATCATCCTCAAACGGATGGACAAAGTGAGCGTACCATTTAGACTTTAGAGGATATGCTAAGAGCGTGTGTGATTGATTTTGGTGGTAGTTGGGATACTCATTTACCTTTGGCTAAGTTTTCCTACAATAATAGTTATCATTCGAGTATATGATATGCTCCATTTGAGGCATTGTATGGAAGGAAATGTAGGTCACCTGTTCTTTGGGCTTAGGTCGAAGAGAATCGACTAATTGGACCAGAGATGGTGAAAGAAACAACCAATAAGGTGGTACATATGAGTTCCGTTAGTAGGAGGTGACTTAGCGATTTTTGAAAACCCTTCAATGAATCTTCGATAGTATCCAGCAAGACCTAAAAATTGACGAATCTTCGTTGGTGTTTTAGGAGACTGATTGTTTTCTTAAAGTATATAAATAATAATATATCAAATAATATACCACTACTTATATTAACCAACCCTAATCAAGTTTCCCCTGAAAAGGTTCAAAGAAAGAAAATCAATAAAATCCGGAAGTAGTATATGATATTCCCGGGTCGTTATCCCCAACGAGGAATGCAATGGAAAGTCAAAAGACGGATTGATAATTGATGCTTGAATGGAACAAGATTTTGGATTGTTTTTCTAAGTCTACGGGAAAATTAATGCAATATACACTAAAAACAAATTTAAACTAAAACCGCAAACGGGAATCCTAAAGCGTGACCTAAAAACCTTAAATTATCAAAATTAATTCCTAAAATGATCTTTTTGATTTTTATAAGTCCTAATTGACTAAAATGCTAGAACAAAGAAAACTAGACCAAAGACGGAAGTCAATTAAGCTTAAAAACACGAAAAACGTGAACGGGATTCAATCCCATTCTTTAAAAAATCAAATTTTGAAATTTTAACCCTACGAAAGCAAATATAATTTTCCTAAGTTCTATCTGATAAAATAAAATTTTTTAAAAAAGAATTAGATTTTTTTACTTTTTTATAATTTATTATGAATTAAAAACGATTTTAATGAAATTAAATGATTAAAAATACTAAACGAATTATGAAAAATCTGAAAAAATTACAAAAAATAGATTAAATAGTGTTGGATCTAAGAAAAATAAAAGGGGTAACACAGCTTATCAAAATAAGCTGTTAAAAAGCTTAAACAACTTATAAGCTTAAAGGGCCTAAACGTGGTTAAATATTTAATTGTGCAAGATAAAAACGAAAAAGACCCAAGGGCGAGTGGTAGAGTGTGTGTGTGTTATAAGGGTTGAGGGTGTGAGATCCAGGGTTCGAGCCCTGCTCACCTTGGACTTCCACCATCCCCTTTTTGCTTTTTTTTAAAACTTTTTTCACAGCTTATAAATAAGCTGAAAACCTACAACTTTTGTGAAAGCACTTTTTTTATAAACCATAAATAAGCACTAAAATAAGCTGTCAAAGTTGACAGATTGCTTAATCTACACTAAAAGGCTAAGACTTAACTTTTTGATCTTTTTAAACACAATAAGAAACTAAAAAGGGGAAATATGCTAAGACAGGCTATAATGTAACACCCCCAAAATGGGTCGCAACGGAATAAGGATCCGGGGCATGTTACTTCAAGATCAACAGCACAAGATATATATAATAACGACACAAAAGTCGTTTAAATTGATACATTAGATTTAAATAAAAGACATATTACAAAAGCTTATAGCTTTACTTGTTCTTTGTTTAATATTACAAAAGATAACCTAATTTCCAAAACATTAAAGCACACTAAAATCTTAACAGTGCAATCCAAGAAACATAATCCAATAGCATCCTTAGGGCACCGTTTCGTGGCCTATAGATCCACCAGAAAACATGTGCTTATCAAGATGTCAACAAAAAATGAAGGGTAGAATACATAGGTTTATGTATTTAAATTATGCAGGACCGCAAGACTTTCCCGTGATGTTACAACATATGCCAACAATCACAAAACCAGATTACTGTTGCACTAAGCTCATGATACTGAAGCTCAACCTATATTTGCTATTTTAGCAGTTATTTGCCCGTAAACAAGAAGTTGTAACCCGCAACCATCCAAGTCCTACGAATGGTCAACATTCGTTCTCGGTGATAGCTGAATCACCCAAACGGGAGAGGTTAAACCCAATAGAACTATTTATAACTATTCGCAGGCTCACATAATGCAATTAACAACATACATCTATGCAATTGGATAGTTCATGAGAATAGGCTTTAGAGGTTATCGCTACTTAGCAAACACATAATGCGAATATATTTAGAATAAATTAGATTTTATTTAATTAATTTTAGTTGTAATTATATCAGTGTTTCCATCATATCATATATTCTCCATCAGTCAATTTCTCATCAAACCAGGATTACTTTCAATTGCAGCCTCGTTGGGACATACGACCCGGGAATATCTCTTCCGGAATCTTTTTATTATTGATTCTTATATATTTAATCTCTTTGTGTAGATTTTGACCTTTTGCCTTGGTCAAGGGCATTTGGTTGAGATTTGCATTTGTGTTATTTTATATATATATACAAATTGACGAATCAATACGCCATCCGAAGAGGCCTCATTATGAAACTCCCTAGTATTATAGCACTTTGATAACCACATAATATTCTATATAGCATAATCACCGACTAATCGTTTTAGTAAAATAATATTTATAAAGTGAAAACGTTTATAAATATACTTTTCGTAAAAATGACCTAATTTGGTCGTTTTAAGTCCGTTGCTCGCGTTTCTTACGTCCACGTCTTCGTAGTAAGACGAGTGATCAATATATTACATTTTCAAGTTTTTAAGATTCTGCGATGAATAGTAATTTTACTGTTCACAACAGCTAGTTTATCGTTTTTAGTTTTAATTAGCGTAAACTTGTAATCGTAATAACTTATTCGTTTTAATCCCGATTTTAGTGATTCCTTCGAGTACGTCTTTGTTATTAAAAGATGTATTATATTTTATAAAGTTAATCCCACTGATGAATAGTGCTTTTTACTGTTCATAGTTTATAAAATTACTTTTATAAACTTTAATTATCGTAAACGTCGTAGTTTATTCGTTATAGTTCCGTTTTTAGCGATTCTTTCGAGTACGATCTCGTAATTAAAAGTTATATCATATTTTAGATGTTTTAAAAATATTAGTTTCTGTAATGAATAGTAACTTTTATAAAAATAGTTTTATAAAAGTATTTATAGTCGTAAACTCGTAATTAACGTATCTTTTTCGTTATAAATCGGTTTTTCGAGTTTCTTATCATTTTGGAATCGTCACGAGACGTATTATTATTATATTATGTCAAACCCACTGTATGAATTTCGGATTCAAAACAGCCCCTAAGTATTCATGTGTATATCTTTATAAAAACCTTGTTTTATGTATTATTTAATTTAGTAGTTTACTTTAAAAACCCTAATAGCTATTTTTAACATATGTGATACTTATAATAATGTCCAAGATCATCCATAGTCCTTATAAATTCATTGTAACAAGTTTAACAATTTACTTTCCATTACTTTCACATGTGATTAATTAAGTAACCTTATAAAACCCTAATTATACCTAAACATGTTTATACTTAAACCATATGTTAACATACTTTTACATTCATTTTTCCATGATATATATAATCATATGACATAAGAATAAGTGCATAAATTCATAAACATAAATGAAAACTCATTTTACATATTAAAAAGTCCTTAGTGGTGATTTAGCCATAATTAACATATAACACATAAAATCATAATAAATAAAAGTATGAAGGAATTAGGAAGACCTTAGGGATGATGTATGAGATGAGAAATGAATGCTAAACCCGTGTTTAGTCTTAAAACCAAAGCTTACAAGCTTATAAACCCTAGATTAGGTTTGAAACCCTAATCTTCTCTTTTCTTCTTAAATCCTTGCAAATGAAGAACCAATGCTTGAAAACACTTTAGTATGCCTTAGGATTGATGTGTAAAGGGTTGTATGGATTGTATAAAAGTTTTGTATGATTTGTTTAAGAGTGTTAAAAATGCCGTGGGTTTGGAGAGGAGACAAAGAGAGTTTTTGTGATTTTTGTATAATGAAATGAAGAGTGTGAGTCCTTGGCTCACACATGCATGTATTTATATACTACTTGGTAGATATTTTTGAGATATTATGGTGTCTAGTGGAAGTATACAAGGTGGCAAGGCTTGGAAGATAAGAAGAAGAAAACTAGGGCTTGAAAAGTGCCTAGTCATGGTTCAAGTTGGGGTGTGATGACTAGATGCATGTATGGAGATATTTGTGAAGTTTCCTTGGTCTTATCTTGGCTTCCTAGTCATATGTACACGAAATATATGCTAGGGGAGGGCTTGGATAAGTCTTTTGATCTTTACTTAGTGTATAAATGTGTTATTTGAGGTATAATGTAGTATAGTTTTAATAAAATGTATAACTTGTACATTGTAAGTTATGATTTGAATTCCTTCATAATGAATATGTATAAAGTGATAAATACTTGAAGTTTTAAATAAACTTTAAGTATTGAGTATAAATTTTGGGTATTTGATGAAGCGTAGATAAGTTAACGTGCTTCCGGGAAGGCTTAAACGTACTTTATCGCGAAACGTAAACACTTAACGTAACCAATAAAAATAAAATGTGCAATGATAATAATTATCCTCTAAATAATCATATAACACTTGCTTGATGTAAACATTTAATTGTTTAATGCCCGTTTACATTGAATGATCATTTTTAGTTTACGCGATTTAGCTTAACGATTACGATTTAATAGCAAACGCGTAAAACCCTAAAAATAAATTGTGAATTACATAACGTCGTACAATGACCTAAAACACGAGGTGTTATAGTCTTCCCCCGTTAAATGAGCCTTGTCCTCAAGGCTTATCACACGGCACTTGACGACGGTGCAGTCTTGGTGAAGAGGTGTGGATATTTCTTCCTGAATTGATCTTCACGTTCCCACGTAAACTCAGGACCCCGCCTAGAGTTCCATCGAACCTTGACAATTGGGACACGGCTTCGCCTCAATTGTTTGACTTCGCGATCTATGATTTCTACAGGCTCTTTAACAAAATAAAGCTTGTCATCTAATTGCAGTCCTTCCAACAGAACGACTAATGGATCGTCAGAATAACATTTCTAAAAACCTAATTTTATAAAACTAATTTCTAAAAATATAAAACTATTTTATTATTCTAAGAAAGACATGGTAGGAAATGTAAAAAGGGAAAGAACAGGGTAGGCGGGCAAACTATGGGAAATTTACAATGCAGTGAAAACGGGTGCCCCTAAACTTTGAGAAAAGTACTAAACAGACCCTACGATCTAGCTTAATTTTGACTTATTGAAAAAGTAAGATTCAGCTAAAACTTAAAACTACAAACTTATAGAGGAGCTTATTCTAAACAACTTTAATAAAAGCACTTTACACTTTTG
>BQNB010043435.1:10752-45511 GCA_026074375.1 Tanacetum coccineum | reverse complement strand
TTATATTTTATCAACATATACAATGCTTTACCCAAAAAGGAACACGAAAGAATTTTCATGTGTGATACGGCTCAAGATATTTAGAAATCTTTAATAATTACCTACCAAGGTAACAAACAAGTTAAGGATAACAAAATAGACCTATTTGTTCAAAAATATAAAGAATTCATCATCTCGGATGATGAAACTATTGATTGTGCTTTTGCTAGATTTAATACTATTATTACATCACTAAAAGCACTTGACGAATCCTTTTCAAGTCGTAATCATGTCAGGAAATTCTTGAGGGCTCTTCCTACTAAATGGCGTCTGAAGGCGGCAATAGAAGAATCCAAGGACTTATCACTCTACCTCTAGATGAGCTTATCGGCAATCTAAAGGTCTATGAGGTAGTACTTGAAAGGGATTTAGAGATCTCTAAGAACAAGAAAGAAAAGTACAAATCACTTGCTCTCAAAGCAAGAAAAGTTCTAAGTAAAGAAGAAGCAATCTCTTCGGATAGCAATGATGAAGAATATGCCATGACCATTAGAGATTTCAAAAAATTCTTTAAAAAAAAGGCAAGTTTGTCCGTCAACCTCATGACAACAAAAAGAACTTTCGAAAAGTAAAGGAAGAAAAAAATGAGAAGGATGATCGAAGATGTTTCAAGTGTGGTGATCCAAATCACTTCATTAGTGATTGTCCCAAACACTCCTTTAATGATTAAAAGGCGTTCGTTGTCGGATGTTGGAGTGATAGTGAAGATGACTCCAAGAAGGAAAAAATATGTCTCATGGCACGTGACGACAATGAGGTATTATTCGATACTCCTTACTATAGTAGTTCATCTTTAGATAATGAATCATAGCAAAATCAGTATGATAAACTATGCAAAATTAGCCTTAGGATTATCAACAAAAATAAACAACTAAGGGTAAAAAATGAAGTACTAAAAAGGGAAGCTTGCGAACTTAAAACAAAGATAGAACAACTAGAAAGAGACAAGGAGATTAGTCTTGAGTGCAAGTCATGTAACAACCTTCAAACCAAAATTAGCTCATTAACTCTAAAACTAGCGAGCTTTAAAAATAGTAGTTCATCTTTGCAAGAAATGCTTAAAATGCAAAAACCACCAAAACATAAACATGGAATAGGATACACAGATGACATAGCTTATACTAGAAATACGGAAACCAAATAGTTGGGTCCTAAAATTGTCAAAATATCCTCTATAGAACCGGCGTTGCCGGTTCCCTCTGCAAGAGAACCGGCTAGTTCACACGAACTAAACTGGCTCTCTGTAGCAAAAACAGAAATTGCAGAAAAACTAGGAAATGACATTGTAAAGAAAAATGATTCCGTATTAATAACTAGAAAATCCACTTCTAACATTTCTAAAAGTGTCAAACAACCACCAATCCTAAAACTTGGCCAAGGGTTTAGAAAAAATAAAATCCAAACACACCCTAAAACGCCCCATAGGAACTCCAACACACTATATCCTAAAAGCAACTATCATCAAGTTGGTTGGAACTATGAAACACAACAAGAATATTAGTTCCAACTTCCTATGTTCAACCAATGGGGTCCTTGTCCTCCATATACATACATGAGTCAACCAAATGGTATGCATAACTCTAACAGACCCATGAGATATTGGGGACCGAATGCTTGAGTTGCTTTATGAATTTAGGTACGTCTAAAAGTCAAATTAGAACCGGATGAATGGATCAAGGATAGTGGGTGCTCAAGACACATGACGGGCAACAAAGATCTCTTCTCATCCTACAAGACTATAGACGGAGGTAATGTGGTGTTTGGTGGCAACACTAAAAGCAAGATCGTCGAAAAAGGTACAATCACTCATAACTCTCTCACTATTCATGATGTTAGTCACGTAGAAAATTTAGGATTTAACTTACTTAGTATAGGGCAAATATGCGATAAAAAATGCAAAGTGCTATTTAGTGAAACCGGTAGCGAAATAATTAAAGACGGCATTACCATAGGAAGAGGAATTAGGAAAAATGGTCTTTACATAATGAAAATGGGAAACTCTCCAAAAGATAGTCTTTGTCTAACCTCAATAGATGATACTTCGACCTTATGGCATCGAAGATTGGGTCACGCCAATATGCGACTTATACAATCGCTATCATCTAAAGAGCTTGTTAGGAATTTGCCTAAACTAAAATTTGAAAGTCATTTTTGTGATGCTTGTAATATTGGAAAACAAGTACACACAAGTCATAAACCTAAAAATATGGTTTCAACCACTAAATGTCTAGAACTTTTACACATGGACTTGTTTGGTCCATCGGCCGTCCAAAGTTACGGAGGAAACTTCTACACTTTGGTCATCGTCGACGACTACTCAAGATATACATGGACAAGATTTTTAAAACACAAAAATGAAGCTTTTGACCACTTTGAAATTTTTAGTAAAAAGATTCAAAATCAAAAAGGTTGCCCCATTATATCTATTCGTACGGATCATGGTCGGGAATTTGATAATGAAGTACAATTTGGTGCTTTTGTGATGCGAATGGTATCACTCATAACTTTTCGGCTCCACGTACTCCACAATCAAATGGGGTGGTAAAACGTAAAAATCGGACTTTACAAGAAATGACTAGAACAATGCTTAATGAACAATCAATTCCTCAAAAATTTTGGTGTAATGCCATCGACACCTCCACTTATATTTTAAATAGGATTCTTATTAGACATTTCCTTGGAAAAACTCCTTATGAGATTTTCAAAGGTAAAAAGCCTTCGTTAGAACATTTTAAAGTCTTTGGTTGTAAATGCTTTATTCTTAACACTAAAGATTATCTCACTAAATTCGATCCTAAATCCACCGAAGGTATATTCCTCGGATATTCACCTAATAGTAAAGCTTACATTATTCTTAAGAAGAATCCTTAAATGTGAAATTCGACGAAAGTCCACCTCCTAAGTCTCTACCTTTAGAAGATGATGATGTTCTTGAAAGTAAAAATATAGAAAATCAAGAAAAATACTTAGAAATCAAGGAAAATGAACAATTAAACAAAGAAATTATAAACATTAAAGAATTTAAAGACCATCCTTTAGAAACCGTCATAGGTAGTCTAAATAAAAGAACCTTAAGATCTCAAAAACCAAAACAGATAGGGACAGAGTTGTGAAACAAAAGAAACAGGAGGAAGAAGGTCTCAATGATACCTTTTTATCACATTGGCAAGGATAGAAACCAAAAAGCTTTCTCCTGCTCTCCTATGTTTTCATAAGACCTTATCCTCATGGGTTTCTGGAATACTCTTCATAAATCTTTGATTTATCTTCTTTTAAAAAAGTGAATCATGAGGGGTTAAGATGATCTTGAGTAGTAATCCAATCTATTATTCCAGATATAATTGTGATCACAAATTCGATCATCTTACGAGTTTTGAGTTTGAACAAGAAATCAGACCTATTATTTTCCTAGAGCCAAAAGGTATCAAGTTACATCCTTAAGATACCTCTCTATCTCTACATGTTTTGTCTCCTTCAACAAAACATGAGAATAATTTTGTCCTTTTCCAAGATGATGAAAGAATATGACTTGATTGTCCATCTTACACATGTGATAAAAGGTCATATTGAATCTACCTGTTCAAATGAACTTGTTCTGAGCCTAGTAACAATAAAATACTTACTGAAGTAAGGACGAAAACTTGAATACTTCATCCAAAGCACTCAAGTTAAGACTCGTTTTCAATGCAACTCTCTGTGTCGTTCTTGAAAATCCAGAAATAATAAACAGACAAACTCAAATAAGAAATCCTTAACTGGATATTAGTCTCATGGAACCAAACGCCAAAAAATCATAAAGGTAAGTGTCCTCTCTCTTTCTCTTTCTTCTCTCTGAGTCTAGGATTCTATTTCTTGCACATAAAACTTTCAGGAGCCATGTTATTTTTACTATATGTATGTATTTTATTTCAAGAAAATTTCTTATAAAAAAACCAAAAGCATGTTTTAACAAACATATTCTCACAACTAAGACATCTAAAATCTGCATTGTTTAATACAAAATAAAAACGTGTCTTTCTTTTGCTTCACACTTGTCTTTTGAACGTCTATAAAGAAACACATGGTTAATATGTCGTTTCAAACATGTTCAATTGTAGCTACATAAAAATAAGGAGGCTTTAGGTTATCTCAAGTACTAAAATATTATCTTTGAGTCAAGAAACCGCACCTTCAACATCTCTTAATATAAGCACACACTAAAAAAAATTCTACACACACCGGTTCCATTGGCATTTCAAATCCGAATCTGTTCTACAACAGAACCGGCAGAACCGGCAACAGTGTATAGCAGCTCTTTTAAATACGAATTTCAAACTTCTACCTTAATAAATTCCTTTCGAATCTAACCTATCAGTCCTAGGTGTTTAGAAGTTGACTATAGGCAAATCCAATCATTAGATTTTCCCCAAAATGTCAAGCAATGCATTAATCTCTAAATTTCTCTCTATAAATGACTTGATCCAAAACTAGTTATCTTGTCAAAAAAGTACATTGAAAAAAATGCCTAAGAAAAAGAAACTCAAACTTAAGCGCACCGCTAGGATTAGTGTTCATCCTTGTTGCTTCTCTAATCCTCGTCCAGTATCCCCTCCCTATCATCCTCTATCACCACCCACCGACTACCAAACGGCACCACCATCAACCCCAAATTCTTCTCCACCACATTCTTCACCAACTTTTTCACCCTAATCTCTCCGGGCATTTCTCCAAGCAAACTTCTACTTACTCCAAAGTCATCACCACCACCCATGACCTATCCTCCATCGGCTCCAACCTAAGCATCGAAACTCTTCCCACCATTGGCCATCAACATTGATCCCATCAAACTCTTGTTTTCCACTCCTCCTACCTCTCCTCAAGCTCTCTTCGACACTTTCAAAGACCTTCCGCCAACAACAACAAATCCTCCACCACCTAGGCCATCGTTTGATTCCATTGAACGCTTAGCCAATGAACCACCACCTCTTCTGGCTATGGAACCTCCTCTTCCACCATTGCCACCTCAACTACCAACTTTTCCCTAAAATCCTCCATCCAAACTCCCGCCACTTCCGCCACTAGGACCAAACAATCCTTTCCCTTTGCTAACTCATGAAATGTTTTGTGAGCATCCAAGTTGTTGTTGACAATCTCCGGGATGAGATGCGATTCATTCTCAATCACATCCTTGACCGCCTTAATGTTCTTACGTACCATTTCTAGATTAGGAAATTAGATGTATACTAAAATTGCATTTCGTTAAGAATATCTTGCTATGTTGTAATTCGATCTTAACCAATAAAATTATGTTTCTCTTGTGTGCTTCCTGAAAATTGTATGTTGTTGAAAATTATTGGGGAAATCGCAGGTTTGACTTCTTAAGTCAGTCGGTTCCATCGTCTTTCAAAGCCGGTTCCATTCATAGAACAGAACCGGGGATGCCAGTTCTACAGTAGCCATTTCTAGTGCATTGGCTTCTAACTTTTATTTTGTAGGTACTCCAATAGCAGGGGGAGCATATCTCTTTATATCTAATATTTTATTTGCAGCTCTTTTACAATGATAAGCACCCTTCTAGGGGGAGCTTTTCGCACTTACACATATCAAATCCAACTCATTAGATACCTCATCGTAAACTTGTGCAACCTTAGCATCTTTTTGTTTCGACAAAAAGGGAGAGAAGGGAAGTAAAATGAATTCTAAAACTTAATCCAAACACTCAAACAAATTCATTTTAACTAATTTACTTCCATTAGATTTTAGTTTTGTCATCAACAAAAAGGAGAAGATTGTTAATACAAATAAACTAATAAAAACGTTTATTTTACTTCACGATCTTCTCATGTTTTGTTGATAACATTTAGTAAAATCTCTATGAAAGTAAAACATCTTGAACGTTACTTTTCCATTTCTAGCATTACTTTAAAATTCAAGTAAATCAAGTAAACATTTATTTGCATCATAAATAACATCATCATTTGCAGCATATCTTAGGACAATCTTACAAGATTACACATGATCTCTTAAGATTTTGCAAATCAAAATTCGGATTGTGTTACTGTGCGCCGGTTCTGTTGCATATAAAGGCCGGTTCTGTTCTGCAACAGAACCGGCGGGAACCGGGCTACAGTAGAAATTTTGGCTATAAATACCAAGCCATTTCTCATGTTTTTCTCACCCTTTTCCAGCTTAATATTCTCTTATCTACTGATCATTCTCTCTTGTATAGTCTTATTTAGTATCTTGTAGGTAATCCTCTTCAAAGAAGAAATTGCCAAACACCCCTTCGAGACGATCAAGTTCTTAGATTCTTGTTTTGCATCTCCATACCATTGTCAAGATCACATTGTTGAATCTTGCATATCATTTAGTAGCTGTAGTTGCATTCATCGTCATTGTAAATCAAGTATTGTATAGTTTGGGTTGATTCTATTGTGTGAAGAATCTGGTATTTGGCTTTGTACCATTATAAAGGTGTAAGCAACGTTGTGAGGCTTCTCCGCCGGTTAAAGGAGATTGAAGACTAGTAGTTATGAACTCTCGAGTAGGGCAAGAAAGATGTCCTTGTAACCGAACCAGTATAAATACTTGTGTCTCGGTTAACTCTTTTTAACTCTTACTTTTACTTGCTTTATTTATATTCATCCAACATCAATATTGTGCAAACTTCACATAAGATCAAACAAAATTTAAAAAAATACAGGAAAATTATCCCTCCCCCTTCTAGTTTTCCATGGTAGTCGTTCATTGAATCAATCGGATAAAAAGAAATATAGTTTGTGACAAAAAGATCTAAGGTTAGGATGGTTCGAGTACGTCTAGCTTCTTAGTGAAAAATGTTAACTAAATGAATTGAGTAAAAAAATGGTTTTCTACTTTGAGCCACAATCTACATATGTTACTAAGAGAATGGAATGAACAAAAAAATTCAATAAATTTTGATTCAGATCAACTCAATATTTTAAAACAAATGAAAATGGCAAATTTAGACTGACTTATTTTACTAACTGTTTGTCATTTCACAAAAGGCATTTAGTCTCATTGGACCGAGACATTGAGACAACGCTATTATGTCATCCGCGTTAAATACTATGTGGATAATGCATTCTTATTTGGGCCGAGATTTCGCAACTCAACTCATTAATGGGCTGCCTTATGGTTTAATGTGTTGGAAAATTGAGGGTGTGTGTGATTATCCTGGATAACTCTTTGTATCGTGTAATGATTTCACTTTTCGTATAAAGTATTTCGACCCTATCAAGATGTTTGGGTTGCACGAAATCTCTATCGGGATAATACAAAGAGTATGCAATTTAGGAGGGGAGGAGCGGGTAATGTATAATCGATTGAGATGCTCTAAGGCTAAGGGAAATAGGAAAAATGGAGAAACTGTGGGGAGTCATAAGTTCAGAAACGAGTTTGATATGTAAGTTTGTAACGTGAATAGAGTAGAGTAAAATGGTTCATTCGGGTCACTTAAAGGCGAGGTTATCGTTTCAAGTGGGGGGGAGGGGGTGGTGGGGGGGGGGGGGGGGGGGGGGGGGGGGGGGGGGAGGATTTAACACTTTGTTTTCAATCCTGTCATAAATGGATACAGTGATCGTCAGACCACTGGCAAAACCTCCACGCGCTATGGGTACATTCGGCTCTGATCGTTTGGGTGGTAAGAAGATACCACGGTCTTAGAGAACCATTATATTTTTACTTATTTATGGACATTCGCTTGGCTTGCTATGTTCCTCATTTTTTAGTAAACTTGGTTTCGAGTAGTCACTGGAATGCATAGTTGTGGTTTATGTATATTACTTTATTTGTTTAGAGAATAATGAGTTTCTTTGCACTTATAAATTAGCGAGACTCATCTAAAACATGTACTGTAATATTTTGTTAAGCCTTTTTTTGATGCCACTTTGTTGTATAGGTATCCATCTAAAACATGCTCAATTCTAAGGAACCTTCAACGTATTAGCCCATGTAATCAAAGGTATATGTATTATTAAAGCTTAATCTTTTTGTGTTTGTAGATTTTTCGAAATGGGTCGACTTCATATATTAAAGCTTAATCTTTTTATGTTTGCAGATTTTCCGAATGAAAAATGCCTACGACCTTCATATATGGTGTCCATGAATAGATGAATTACCGTAGGGCGGCTGATGCACGCGAGAACATGCCCGTTTCTATAAACCACGACAGACCCAAAAAGTATGAATAGCTTATACATTAAGAGTTTGTGGTCACATCCTCAAAGCATATTAGCAACAATGTTTTGACTTATATAAACGCGGGTGAATACGTTTGTGTTTCTAGGCTTTGCGAGTAGATTACATGCTTGTTGCACGTTTTTATCATTATATACTCCTGATATTAAGCGTCATAATGAGTCATTTTTTTACGGGTTGAAACATAGGTGTTCGAATCGACCCATAAACACATATGTTTCATTTTCTAAATTTTCTCACCAGAATTTATCAGTTGATTGAAGTTTTCAGGTGTTCTAAACCACAAACTTGCCTTAAAAGTAGGAGTCCCAATAATGTTATTGAGAAATAACACTTGCCAAGCAATTGAATGATGTTCTCAGGTGTTCCAAACAACATACTTGGGTTAAAAGTAGGACGTTTATTTATTTAATTTTTACAAACTCAAAAGTTTATCTAATAATTCACTTATTATCTGATTATTTCTTTCATATATTAACCTGTTTACGTTCGGTGTTTTTCTTATTTTATTTATGCATATAACTTTTTACAAAACAAATTCTTTAAAATACACTTGGTGTTAAACGGGTTTTTAAGCTAGTATTTATATATATAAAAAGACTATTAAAGTAGATTTTTAAATATATATACTTTGTATAAATATATGTATTTTTTTATATATTTGTATATACTTGGTGAGCAGAAAACCGAAAAAACAGAATAAACCGAAACCGAAACCGAACCGAACCGAAAACAATTGAACCGAACTAATAACCGAATCGAATTTGTCAAAACCGAACCGAACTACAACATGTGTTTTCGGGTTGGATATGGGTTTGACAGAATGAACCGAAAACCGATTTTATATAAATATATATACTTTATATATATTTATATATATATATAAATACTATTAAAATTTTATCTTAATATAAAAAACATTTTTTATGCTTGATATAGTTTTTTTTTTTTTTTGCTAAACATCTATGTAAGTAATTTTTTTATAAATAAATTGTTTAATTTGGGTTATTCGGGTCAACTTGAAAACCGAATCGAATTTAAATTCAGCTTTCGGTTCGTTTGAATTCTAATTCGGTTCGGTTCGGTTCGATTTTCGAGTTGACACAAATAAAATTTTTAACCGAACCGATCAACACCCCTACTTGGTTTAATGTTGTTGGGCTAAACATTGTGGCTGATTACTTGATTTGGACCAATTATGAAACTGTTGGGTTATTGCTGATTGACTTATTTCAGAAATAATATAGTTTGGTGTACCGAAGTCTGCCACTTTATTTTCGAAATTTAAACAATTGCCAATATCTTGTTACAAATGCGAGTTGACAGATACATAGCATCATCATAAAACTCAAAATCTAAACTAACATGCTATATGTTTATACGGGGTTGTCTCGTGGATTTTGATGGTTTTAGGCAATACCAACAAATAGAACCCTATTACACTTGTAAACTAAAAATAATTGCTAATAAACTTGAAATATATAACTCATATATGTTTAATATTATACGTATTTATATGCAAAACTAATAAACTGTGGCCCCTTTAAAGTGGAAGCTTTGTACGATGGTATCTATTGCACACCTCACCGAGACTTGTCTGTGTTTATAATGCTAATTAAATAAACAGCTAATCAAGTATTGTTTTAGCTTATATTAATGCTAATATATACATAACTCTTCTACTTAAGAAACCAGTTAGTTTTGGGAGTTCTACCTTGAAGAAACACACGAGTGATTTTAACCTTCTTATAGTGCATTTCGAGCCGAAAAAGAAATAATATTTCTAAAGCATAGGTTCTTCATGACCAGAATCGACAACTGTAATGAAGGTAAACTTTTTTGGCAACTTGCATTGACGACCATAACTACATTGTCCCAAGCTCTTATAATGAAGGCAAACTTTTTTGGCCAAGCCCCAGCGGCAAGCCAACATCACTCAGAGTTACATAAGGCTCCTTGTGTACAACAGCAGTTCCCACCTGTATTTCTTGCCGATTCCCATTCCATTAGAGACCTTCTTTAGAGACTTTCTTAGCCAAGAATGTATAATCTTTCTTAAGAATGATTTATGTTTTTGGTTGTTAATTGGAATAAAAATGTAAAGCTTGAACCGAAGATAAGTGGCGCACATAATGATCTCAGCGAGTATATCGATGAAGCTACAACATCAACACATAGAAAAATAGACCATGTAAAACACAAAAGTATATTGATGTGAGATTGAGAGAATGTGTAGGGAGATAAAAAGTGAGCGAGAAAGGACTAGTCATATAAAGACGTTATATACAGAATTTTTAGTTTTATGCCCGTTACACAACGGTCACATACTAAAAGATATTTCTTGGTTTTAAGACCGTTACAAAACGGTAATACATACAGAGAATAGTTTAAATAAAATAACTCTTTAAAGTGAAAAAGGTAGGAAAAATAATAACCATTAGATTATTTGACTTATAAGTTGACATCAACATATATCATAGATTTTCTAAACATTCAATGACCAAATACTAAGTTACTAACTATTCAATTTTCAAATAAAATATCTTGTAAACTGTAATCGTTAACTAACGAAAAATACATCATTGTGACGAAAATTAAATTATTTTTCTACAGTGGGGCACTTCTATATATGCTTTCGGCGAACTTTTTCGAGTTTTTTTGTGTTAAAATTTGCGCCTGAAAAAATCATGTGTGATTTATTCTTATAAAAGTATCGTGTTAATTCACAAATCACATGTGATTTGTATAACTTACTTGTAATATTTAAATAATTAAATCAACTCTTATTTACAAATCACATGTGATTTTTCACGGCGTAAATTTTAACGCTCACAAAAAAACTCGAATATAACGTTTGTCAAAATTATAAAGAAGTGCCTATATATAGAAAGATTATTTAATTATCGTCGCGATATATGATCTATTTTGGGTATGGATTAATGGTTCGTGAAATATATAAGTTTTAAACGAAGGATTAAATGTTAGAAATACGAAAAAGTGTCGGTCACTACCAATATAGTTAGTCGTAGCTCGTAGTAACTTGTAAGGTTAAGTTATAAAGCTAACCGGGCCAAAGGCCCATGGATAAGCCCACTAAGGGTCCATGGCCGGCCAAGACTAGAGTATAAGTACCCTCTCCATAGCTTGGAGAGGGTGTTGGTTGTTCATTTGTCACATTTTCACTTAAGCTAAGATTATCATTTTTTTTCTCTCTCTAAGTGTTCATCCAACCACCTCTCTCTCTAAAACTCTAAGTGAATCATTCCATACTTGTGTTAAGATTATTCTACAACTGGTATCAAGAGCCATGGGGTGTTTGTGTAGGTTTTGTGTGCGTTTTATCTACTCGTTTTACTAGTGTTTTTGGTTCGAATCCATTCAAAAAGTTTTCATTTTTTGAGGGTTTAAAAACCATAAAGATCATAACTTTCTTGTTTAGTTATCTTAGTATAGATTAGAAGTACAAGAAAATCTTTCAAAAATCATAAAAAAATTCATCTTTTTGAGTCTTTTTGGTTAAAAAGAGGGTTTTGTACCAAAAATCTTGATTTCAAATTTTTCGTGTCAAAAACATTAAAGTTTATGTTTTTAAAGTTCTAATAGTCTTAGATAGTTAAGAAGTACAAGAAAAATCGGGTAAAAAGGTCAAAAAGTGAGTCTTTTTAAGATTTTTGATTTTTGAGTCTCGTAGTGTATTAGGCGATCTATACGTATTTTTCTTCAGGCGATCTATACGTATTTTCCTTAAGGCGGTCTATACGTATTTTTCTTCGGGCGATCTATACTTATTTTCCTTAAGGCAATCTATACGTATTTTCCTTAAGGCGATCTATACGTATTTTTCTTCAGGTGATCTATACGTATTTTCCTTAAGGCGATCTATACTTATTTTTCTTCAGGCGATCTATATGTATTTTCCTTAAGGCGATTTATACCATTGATATTCAACAGGCGATTTATACCATTGATATTCAACAGGCGATTTATACCTTGGATTTTCAAAGGCGATTTATACATTCCTGTTTATTAAGGCGATTTATACAATCCACTTTGCAAAGGCGATTTATACAATTAACTTTGTAAAGGCGATTTATTCATACCTGTTTGTGAAGGCGATTTATACATAGTGACCAAAGGTGAATTATATGATTGTTCTTTGATTTATAAAATCATGTGAATGTTCATTTCTCAGTTTTATCAAGAATTATAAAATCCCGTGTATTCCAAAAGACTCAACTTCATTAATCAATACTCACTTTAACACAACAACCTCCAATCACTGTTCGATCATTTTAATCTTATCACATTAAAATGGATCCAATGATTTCACTTGGACAAAAGAATACTCTTGCTGAGTACATGATACTCTCCGGTGCAGACAATCGTCCACCCATGTTGGACAAAGACCTGTATGATTCTTAGAAGAGTAGAATGGAATCATACATGCAAAATAGAGAACATGGAAGAATGATACTTGAATCAGTAGAACATGGTCCTCTTATTTGGCCTACAGTTGAAGAGAACGGGGTGAGCAGAACAAAGAAATATGCTGAATTATCTGCTGCTGAGAAAATTCAAGCTGATTGTGATATGAAAGCAACCAATATCATTCTTCAAGGTATTCATGCTGATATCTATTCACTTGTAAACCATCACAGAGTTGCTCAAGATATGATGTGAGAGATTCAATTACTGATGCCAGTACATCTTTACAAAGCAGTGAAAGAGAATGAAGGTTGTAATGAATGCATTTGATATGGTTTACTCACATTAAGGGGGGAATCACTTCATACGTATTAACTTGAAATTTACTCACAGATAAATGACATGAACCATCCTACAAGATGAAAATGAGCAATTTCAAGTAAATACAAGTTCTTAAACCATACATATTTCCAGACTAGATCCACTTGAATGGAGTAAGTTTGTACTGATGTCTAGCTTGTTAAGATTTGCATACCTTCAACTATGATAAACTTCATGCATATCTTTGAACAACACAACGAACACCATGCACATGAAAGATACGTATTATGGGTGAAACCAAATCAAAATCCACGTTGCATTCGTTGCAAATTAGCAGATACACCGACCTACTTCAACAACTTATCAATCTTCATACAACAATTCCTCAACTTCAACAACAGTTATTTGTCACCATCACAAGTGACAGCCTCAATTTCACCCAATCAAATTACTCATCTCCTTTATCCATCACACTCCATCACAAGAATAAAGCTCATCAATCAATCATCGATTCACCATCACACAACATTTCAGTCCAAATCAATCATCAACCTCAACTGTTCACAAGTAATTCCACGGGTTGCTTATCAATCACCTCAAGCTCCTACACAACTATGATTGATCATCCATTGAAGACACAGTTTTTTTGTTCCTGTAGTTTTTACTAGAGATGATTCTGATTGCTGTCTCAATAAAGCAATGGCTTTTCTAATAGCTGTAGCTTCATCCAAGGTTCCTTACTACCAATAATAACAGCTCAAAAAACTTCCTCTAATCAAGAAACAAGCCACTATTCCAAGATGGTAGGGTTACCGTAGCAACAAGTTCAGGGGAGGACCAAGGGCAAAATTATTCCCGCTGGTACTAATATTGTATAAGATCAAATGCTACTAGTAAAGGGTAAATACTCCAGTGGACAGAGCAAGAGTTGTTAATGCAGACAACTGCCAAGTCGAAGGACATATGTCTTAATTAATTACACTCAGTCCAAAGCGACCAAGGAATGCATCATGGGTATAAAGAGAAAGCAATGTGGCAGAAGCTCCGAAGCTTGGACCTGATTCGTTCAATAATATATATATATAAATATAATATATATAATATATTATATCTATATATAGTATATATATATATATATATATATATATATATATATATATATATATATATAATATAATATATAATAATAAAAATTATATATAATATGAGCAAACAATCAACCAATTACCTTTAGCCAAGGATTGGTTAAGAATTCACAAAATAAAATATATATGTAACCGGAAGTATGATTCCCGGGTCGTTATGTCCCAACGAGGTGTGCAATTGAAAATCGAATGACGGATTGATGATTGATGTTTGAATATGACAAGGTTATGATTGGTTTTCTATTTCTACAAGTTAAATATGCAAAAACGATTAAAGAAAACCTAAAAACGAAAGCTAGAATGATTTTAATCTAAAACGTAGACGTAAATGTAAAAACGCGAGGTTTAAAAACCTAAATTATTTAATTTTAATCCTAAAATTTATTTTTTTCTTTAAATGAGTTCTAAGTGACTAAAAACGAAGTTAAAAAAAACTAGATCGAAAACGGAGTTGATTAAGACTAAAAACGAGTCAAAACAAGAACGGGAACGAATCCCGTTCTTTAAAAAGTGAACTTTTGAAAAAATGACCCTACGAAAACACTTTTATTTTTCCTAGATACTATACTAAAAAAGAAAATTTTAAAAAAAAGATTTATATTTTTTTGATTGTTTTTCTATTTATTATGAATTAATTAAGATTTTAATGAAAATAAATTATTAAAAATACTAAACAATTTTATAAAAATCTGAAAAAAATTACAAAAAATACTTTAAATCTTGCTTAATCTAAGATAAATACTATGGGTGTGCCAGCTTATCCCAATAAGCTGGGAAAAAGCCGAAAAGGCTTATAAGCTTATTGGGCTAAAGAGCCCCTTTTATAATTAATATTGCAACTCAATACTAGATGGCCCTACTGGTATTGAGAGTGTGTGTTAAGTGCATTTGAGAAGGGGGAGGTCATGGGTTCGAAACCCATGCCCTACCTTTTTGCAAAAAAATAATTTTTTTTATTTTTCTTTTTGAAACTTAAAGACAAGATGAAAATAAGCTTATTTTGTAACTACAACTTTTGATGAAAAGTACTAATAAGCTGGGAAATAAGCCCTAAAAAACTGACAGAATGCTAAACTTTAATAAAGGGCTAGAAGGCTCAAACTGCTTAGGATTTTAATGACTAAGAAGCAAACTGAAAAGGGAAATAAGCAAGATCAGATACACAACTACATCGAAATAGCAAAATGGAACTAGAAAAGCAAGCACAAAAGCAAGAATAAGCCAGGAAAATCAAATAAGCAATTGGGCAAAAAGAACTTGGCCAAACAGCCTAAAGGCTATATTTGAGCTTAAAAATAAGCTCCTAGACAGAACCTTAAGACTAAGGGGCTTACAGGCTTAAGAAGACTAGCTTATGAACTACACATAACAACTTTTTTAAAAAGGAATTTGAGATAAAAATGAGCATGAAAAATGCAAAGGAAAAGAGCTTATGACACTCAGTAGCTGCTGATTATTGGACTTTTTGAAAAGACAAGGGGCTTTTTCCAGCCCTCATTTTAAGCTAGTGAATGAACTTTAAAATAGAAAACAAGCAAAAACAGATTAAATATAAACTACACAGAGCTTATGCTCAAAAAATCAAAGTCTACGACAAACTTTAAGTGTTTTAAAATTGAAACTGAACTTTAATGAAGACTGACCCATAAATCTAATATGAAACTGTTTTGACCCATTTTGACTTTTAAATTGAAACAGATTCCTAAACTCATTTACCAGATTATACACTCAAAAGGGATTATATTTTGAACATAAAAACATAAAACTTAAACCTCCAAACTCAATATCAAAGAAGTGCATTCTATTGGTTAAAAATTTACCACAGATTCAAGGGTCTAAAAGAGTAAGACCTAAAATCTAAAAGTTAAACCATAAAAACCATATAAAACTGTTTGAAAGACTTAATTATAGCTAAATGAATTTGGCTTGCTGACCCATACCCTTTTTACCACTCATTTTTACCCATTTTGGGCTTAATGCCAAACACCCCCTTAAATACTGGAAATACAAATTTAAGGTAAGAACAGATTATAAGAAGAATTGAATAAGGAACAATAAGCATAAATAAGATAACTTAAGCACAAATAAGCACAGGAATAAGCAGATAAACAGTGATAAACAATTAGAACAGTAATAGCTTAAAAATTGACTTAAAATGAGAAATAGCAACTTACAAAGATCCAAAGCTTCAGGGAAAAGCTTAACACTTAAATAAGCTCATAAATCACCCTAATGCTTACCCAATAAGCCCTATTACCATGGCAATCCATTATTAACCATGCTCCAAATGCTTAAAGTCCAAAAATCTCTTCTGAATGAAACAGTAAACTAACATAAATCCTCTGAAAAGGTTTTATGAATTTAACAGCTTTTTAAAGCTTAAAAGAGCTTATATAGATCACTTGTAAACAGAGAATAACTGAATGCAATAATCTTGAAAGACAGAATTAGGAGTAACTTATAAAATTGAAGTTTTGCATTAACTTCAAAAGGATGAGTACAAAGCTTGACTTTAAATAACAAACAAGTAAATTAAGCTGGGAAAAGTAAATTAAAATGAGTTACAAAACAACTATTTAAAATTACACTAAATTAACTACTACTCCTCGTTACCCTTCATCACTGTCTCCTTTTCTTTTTTATAAGCTTCGAGGTCTTCAAGCCTTTGTGTTTGTTGTGCTACTTGTGTGAGTCAAAACCCAAAGTTATCTTGGCCATGGATTTCAACCTAGTGCTTCTTTGGATCACCATCTCAGCCGTTGGTGTTGCTCGAAATTGGTGAGATTGCCAAGTTGGCAATATACCTTGAGTGGGGTGATAGTGGAGAAGGAGGGGGATGTTTAACCATGGGGTTTTGTTGGGTATTACAGGGTAAAGGGAAGAAGATGGGCATGTGAGCTGGGAATGGGGTTTTGAGTGGCGGGAAAAACTTGTTTTGGGTAACTGGGTAAAAGTTTTGTAGAGTTGTCAATCTTGGTCCCTTAATTTGTGCTCTTGAAATGCAGTTACAGTCCTTGTGGCTATAAATGATTTTGGGATATGGCAAGATTACCCCCTAAAGGTGTATAAGGGTTTTACGCCCACAGTCCAAAAGGACTAACGAGGGTTAGGTTAAGGGATTAACTCAGTTATGTGTTTGGGCCATTATATAATTTGGGCCGGTTGGTTTTTAATCAAAAATGGGAAATGGGCTTTTTGATTTGGACTTTGGGTTTTAAGGGTTAAATGGTTTAATATAAATAAAGTGGGCTAACTTGGGCCCACTAGGTGGGTACGGGTGGGCCCACTTTAACTTTTTAGGTTTTACGGGTTCGGTTTTCGATGATCTTTCCGATGCTAAATCTCGGAGCTGACTTTGACTTCAATTTGACTTCATTTAATGTCTTTAAATTGTCGAGTCGATCTGGAAATGCCGTTTGAACTCCATTTTCAATCCTTTTGTACCCTTGGCCTCGGTTTTTCACGCTCTTTTCAAATTCGTGCTCGGTTTTGTCCAATTTGGCTTCGTTTTTCGTCCTTTTGTCGATATCCGATACCTGCACAGTACACAAAGCAAAACAAACATATATTTGGCAATTTATGTCTGTTTTTGGTCAATTAAGCTTGTTTTATTAGGTATAAAATATGTGTAATTAAGCACATATTAAATCCCCCATACTAAGATATTGCCGTGTCCTCACGCAATGTTATGAAGTAAACTTTTCACCATTTTTATATTTACACTAACTATCCTTAATATTTTTGGATTTTCCTTTTTCTTTTCTTAATTACCTGTTTGACTTCCTTTATTTTATCAACACTGGGATCATAGAATGAGAAGCGCCCATAGAATAATCTACGGATGTCCTGACGGATAAATTCATCGTCCCCAATTTTTCACTAGTCCCAAGCTAAGCGTAAAAACGAAATCACCGCTAAGTACAAGTAAAGATACTAACACTACTTATAACTATGACTTGTTAACTTTTCGCTCCCAACAATTATTCAATTAGTGTGGTTGTGCTTAATTATAAATTAAATTTAGATAGACAGCTTTAGAAAGCAGTATATTTTATGTGCATAACGATATTTCTGAAGAAATCTGGGGAAAAGACTAGATCACCTACCAACCAGCATATTCTCGATAGATCCCAACCGAGTTCGGCTTAGGTTATCAGGTTGAGACCCCACAAGAGAATGTTCGCAATGTAATAGCGGGATACTTCACCCTTTTAGGCCGAATTTCCGTGGTATTGTAAGAAGTTACTACTGAAGTACTAAGTTGATTCTGTACTGATAGTACAAGGGTCAAAGGGAAGGAAAGGCTCCAATGGTAGAAGAGGATATCCATCTACGCACAAACTAAAAACGAATGGACAAGAGGAAGCTGATTGGAAGAGGCTATAAAGATTTGCAAGCTCAAATGGATGAAGAATTGCAAAGCAGATTCAATTTAGATAAGAAAGAATAGTCTAAAAGAATGGCAAAGGAGAAGCTTTATCAAACAACAAAAGAAAAGAAGAAGCACAAGCTAAATTACAGCTCAATTTTATACTGAAGAAGACTAGGCTGTTATTAGAGCCAAGCTAGAACAAATGCAGAGTTCAAAAGGATTGGTTGGGAAAAAGATTGTCCTGAACAAGACTTTGGCAAAAGAATGGTAATATGGTGAAGTCAAAGAAAAGAAACACTTTGCAAAGGAAAAGAGCTAAGGCAAAGAGAAACAAACCCATCGACATCAGTCACATTAAGAATCTATAAGTCATAACTATCTTAAATCAAGAACTTGGAAGCTTTCCTCCAGTTACAAAGTGTGAAGAGATTAAAGAAGATTTTGATCAGTTAGATTCAGCAGATGATACTTTTGTTCCTACAAACTTGAAGCAACAAAGGCAAAAATTGAGCAAGATATAGGAGAGGTAGCATCAGACAAAGACTTAAATGAGAAACAAAGATTGTTGAATAAAGAGTTTCCATGCAATAGGAGAAAAAGTTGCTGAAGTAAAGGAAGAAGAGCAAGTAAAAAGAACAGGAAAAAGAAAGAAGCAAAAGGCTAGAAAGGAGTATAAATGGTATGACAAGATTGCGACAATAAATTCGTGAAACTGATAAAGAGAATCAGTATAAAGCTTATGAATCCACTGCCTTTACTAACAATCTGATAGTGTGGTAAAATGGAAGATATATCAGCACGGTCAAAGAAGTATTTATCAGATAATGAGAGTAAATGGAGCTGATACAGTCTACATGAGCTTTGGAGCTATGGTTAAAGACTTTCAAAGAGAGATCTAATAAAGTTGTACAATTGTAATGCAGAAGTGTGGAACAAATAGCCTGAAGATTCTTATGACATAGGCTATGGAGTGATCTCAGACTAAGTTTGATCCACCTCTCATTGAAAGATGCTATTTGGAGCTTACCACTTCCAACAAAAGATGGTTTAGATTGGAGTATTATGATAAATGTGAATTACATTTTTAACTTTGGAGGCATGCACTATCAATATTTTAAGCGGATAGAAAAATATCCATTGTCAAAAGATGTTAGTGCCAAAGTGAATGCAAAAATGAAAGCTTCAAGATGGGAAACCTGAAGAATTTTTGTTATAAACTTTTGAAGATGATTGAGAAGCAAGCTGGGATTAGAAAGTGATGGAGTTATCAATAGCAGTAGGAATGTTTTTGGAAACTGTAGACTATTATGGAAGTGAGAAGGGTTTGGGTGTTGGCTAACTACCACACAACAAATGGTTATCAGTTTACCATGCTTAATAGGCATAAGGACTGGCTAGTCCAAAGCAAACGGCTTTGGTGAAAGACTATCTCAAATCCGTTATGGTTGACATTTTACAAAAACTGTATGTAAGCAATTGCTACATAGTATTGCACTAAAGCATATGGCTACACCAGATCAAACGCTACTGGTAACGGAGATTTCAAATCGCGATGCAACCGTCTTCATAAACATCTCATTTTATCGTCTATTCATCCATATTACCTAAATTATGCAGCTTTTCAGTCAGGGTATTTTAAATTTGTCTAGGGAATATTTGTTGTTACAATAAACTCTATGAACATACCTACAATGATAGAGTAGATATATAGTCTACTGAGACAGTTTAACATGGGCCAAAGCAATGACCCAAACACTTTCAGTGGCTAAATATGAGCTCTGAAAGCTTAAGAAAACATAACTAAAATACTCCTATTGTTACAATATAAATGTAGCAAAAAAGTATCTTTAAAAGTGGTCTGAACCATGTTTCTTGTTGTAAGCTGTCAATAGTTTCGCATAACCATTCTTTTTTAGCTTTGGCTAAATTATGCTCTCTTTTTCCCGTCGTATCAACATTTCAAATAAAAAAACTTGGAAATATTACTTACAAAAGCCTTCCGATACATCACCCTTTTTTCAGTCTAGTTGCATCTCAACTGTCTACTTTGGAGCCACTTTCCCTACAACACATAAAGGCCAAGAAACAAAAGACCTAATTATAGTCACCAATTCAGATTCACTTTATCCTATTTAACTTCTGTAAAGCGTCTATAAATTCTATAATATTCAAAGATTTTGAAGTTTTAAAGAATCATAAAATAGCTAACCTCTTCAAATTCTGTTATAACTGCTACTATCTGATGAAATTTTTCAAAAACTAAAGGTCATATAGTATGCAAATAATGGACTTAATCATATATGAGTCCATTATAGTCTTGAAGTATTTCATGTAATGAGAAAGAAGATATCAACTAAAGAATGATAGTTTAGAATTATGAAAAAGATGTTATCAACTTTTTATAAAAGGTTGCATAGCAGAAAATATCAATGCTAATTAAAAATGTCAAACATAAGAGGAAAATGTTTAATGGCAAAATGTAAAAGAGATTTTAAGGGCCATAACCTGTAAGGGTGCTAAATACTTGCCTAGAGTCATGTTTAGACAAAAATGGTTGTATAGTTATTTCTGGAATCACGTCCAAATCACACACGACAATCTAACATAAAGTCATTAGAAAATAGAACATGAAGAATTAAAACATCAATGAACCTTAATGTGATCAGAAATTATAGCTCTAAATTGCACATAGAAAAATCAATTATAGTAGAAACATACCTTTTCACACAAAAGCTTTATTTCATTTCGGAAAAGGTTTTTGATTCATCACCATCCCACATTTAAATGAACCTATGACTGACTTCTTCTACAGTCAATCTTTAGCAGAAGATTACTTCTTATGTCAACTCAATTCCAGAATTTCAAAGTAAAAACCTATGATTCGGTTTCAGGGAAAGTAACATTTAGTAAATCCTAAGAATTGTGTACTTTGGCGTTTGGAATTGCTTAAGCAATACACTCGCTGAAGTGGTTATGCGTTTGGAATTGGTTATAAAAACAGCTTATATCCTTTGAGGGTATTTTCTACAACTTATGGAAGTGGCTATCTGTTTATTTTTCCAAGAAGATATAATCAAATAAAACTTCAAAATAACAAACCAACGAATCAAGCAACACATAACCAAGTGAAACATGATGCATTAACAAATCACTACAGGGAGAAATAGACAAATATAATTTATTAAAGCCAAGCCATTTCCTAACAAATTAACTTATTACCCAAACCTGATAAATACAATTCAAGCATAAAAGGGAACACTTGTACCTTTTATATGTTTTTCCATTAGACATTTCATCAATCAGTTGTTAAGCGGCATTCATTATAAACCTACTACACATATTTCAAAAGAAAAAAAGTTAATAAGAACCCTTTGACCAATTGGTTAACTGGTTCACATACATAAGTATATAACAAAAAATGAATAAAATGCCTTATTATCAGTTCACACATGTGACCAATCAAATGCCAATCTTTAGAACACCTTGTACACCCAACACGGTTTAAAGACCTGCTAAATTCCGTATTTCATCTACTAACCAAATTCAACAAACCTCGTAACCTTGCATCGATATCTAAAAGGACACATACTAATGCATATCTGGTACCTCTATGCACGTGCTTCATTGATGGTTACAACTATTCAGCACTAATGCAAATTCGGTTATTCTTCATATATCAATTCATTCTTTGTGGTGATAAAGAAACATGATATCCTTTTGGTTTTCTTGTAACCGAACACTATAAAGGTTGTAAAGGGGTTGATGGATGACGCCAAATGCAGAGACATTTCATCTTCTTTAGTCGGTTTGTGTGGTTTGTTTTACAGTGCAATCACTTCCCCTTCCTATTAAATATCTCGAAATTGCATTGAAGGTTTAAAGCTTTTAATGAATACGGCCCCTAATAAATTTTGGGGCTATATCTTTTAGTATAATAGATGTTTGAAAATGTGTTATGCTCTTTTTCAATCTCACATACATTTAAGAATATGTTTTGATAACCATAACTCGTAAGATGTGGCTTGAATCAGTGTTTTAAAACTTGGTTTGAATTAGTTAGTTGGACCGTCTTTAACGAAAAATAGGCTAAATTGAACCAATTTTTTTAGGCTTGAGAAAACAGTTTGACCCGTAGAATTTCAAGTGCCCCAAGTCAACTCGGTTCACCAAAATTGGTCGTGTCTAATATGTTTCTCTTAATTTTATTCTAGAGAATATATATAATAAGTTTGGATTGATTGCGGTGATGGATGATGCTGTTTTTAAGTTTAAAATATGTATTCTCGTTGAATTGTACGTGTTTAGTATTGTATAATGATTTAAGTTCATTTAGATATTAAATTTTATTAAGATACAAAGAGATCAATTATCACCCTACATCTCCATTTGATTAAATGAATAAGAACAAACCAACATTTTAAGAAACTCATTTTTATTTTTTTAAATATTAATATCTCTTAAACCGTTAATCGTTAAGCGAAAAAAAGTATATCATCACGACGAGCTTTTAATTATCTTTATATAGATGAACATTTTGATATATTTTTGTCAAAAAAATCGCTTTTTTCACCTTTCTTTTTTGTTTTTTATGTTTTTTTCATCCATAATATTTGGATTATGATATATTTAACCACCACTTTGATATACCATCATACGCATACTTGTATATCTAACTACCACTTTGATATACTTTCAACAATTTTTTTTCCAATATTGCTGTTATTATATTAACGAGGGGGTTTGCCCGCGCTCCGCTGCGGGGCGTTTACAACCCCCTCTCCGCTGTGAGGCGTTTGCGTTTGAAAGATATAAGAGGGGATACTCAGTGTCATCATATTAGAATGGATAACAAAAATGTAACTAAAACTCTAAAGTTACTATTCAGATGTGCATATATGCATATAAATATAAGTTATTGATTACAGAGTAACATATGAATCTAAGTTATTGAAACCCCTCTCAAGCGGTTCTGGACTTCGCGTTCAGGTTAATATTCAGTGTTCTTCGATGCCGACAACAAAATAAAAGCATACAACATTACACCTGCAAATAATAAAATAACCCGTGAATTAACAGCTAATGCTAAATCAATTCTTTTTTATAAAATATGCTAGAATATATAGATAATTAAGCGTATGTTAAAGCATGCAAAAAAATAAAGTCTAAAACCACTAAAGCATAAACTGACTCAGATGGTATTAAAGCGGTAAGTTTAATTCAATTTTTGTGACAGTCCTATTCCGCTCCAGCCTAAACCGGTTTGATACCTAGATTTTGATAGCACTTCTGACCGTAGGAAGTGTTCCCAAAGAGTACTTCATGACATTACTTAACAAAACATTGCAAGAATCCCATAAAGTAAGCGGCTGAGTTAGCCTAGTCTTGAACCCACCCCCTAATCCCGCCCACTGAACCAAGTTAACTGGGAGTGTTTGGATCAGCTTATTTTGAGAACCACAATGCGTCGTCACGGTTTGTAAATAAAGAGAGCTAAATAGGGGCTTAATTGAGAGGTTGTAATTAATAGCTATCTAACTGACTTCCTCTTTGTTGTGTATATATGTATGTTATGTTACCCGAAAGAGTCAATCTAGAGACATGAATTGTCTCTCAATTTTTTCATATTGCACAATTTCCACCCTTAAAATATAGCATATCAACTGGGTTTACTTATAAACCTACGAGCTCACCAACTTAAATGTTGACCTTTTCGAGTATCATTTTCAGGTGAAGTGAATGCTCGTTGATAGCAAGTTAGCAGGCCTAATAGCAGACTTTAAGATTATCCTTTGAGGATTCATTCTATAGAAGGAAGACCAAGAACTTTGTTTTATTTTGCAAGTTTATTAATGTTCTTGAAATTTAGATGTGATAGCCTTTTATGCCATAGCCAGTTTACACTTTCTGAGGCTTTAGCAAAGAAGCAAACAAGAGCTTAAGTGAAGGCATCAAGGCGCGTCTAGGGAAAGATAACAAAGATTGGGTTG
The DNA here is from genome assembly GCA_026074375.1 of Tanacetum coccineum. Classification (NCBI taxonomy): domain Eukaryota; kingdom Viridiplantae; phylum Streptophyta; class Magnoliopsida; order Asterales; family Asteraceae; genus Tanacetum; species Tanacetum coccineum. The sequence goes on along the minus strand of BQNB010043435.1, from coordinate 21,023 downwards.
AAGAAGTTACTATATAATTCAAGAGATCTTATGGCATAAGCATCATAAGCATAATCATCATAGGGGTTTAATTGAGAGAATGAAAAAATGAGACAGAAAGTTCTTGTTTGTAAATTGAGTATTTCTGGGTACACATACATATACATACAACATATGAATGCACATAAGAACAAACACTGGTTAGGGTGCGTTTGGTTTGTACCTTTAATCAAAAAGATTCAATGCCTCGGATGTTGCTGTTGCTGTTGCTCTTTTGTAATAATTAGTCCGTAGTCGATTCACATTGGAGGCTATCCATTGTGAGTTTAAGATCAGGTTGCCAGCCGCGTTTTGACATCTGCAAGATATTAAATATTCAGTATAATTAAAATTCAATAAATGAACATAGTTGTTGTAGTATGTATGTGTGTAGTTAAAAAGATAAAACACACTCTTTATTTGCAGCATACTCACAATAGTATTGCAATAGACACTAGAGAATTTCTTTCTAATTTCGGTATCGTTTCTGCACGTTGCCTAGTATTCCGGCCTTAGATCAACAAAAAGCTGTGACCGATGAGACAACATGCATATACAAAGAAGGATAGGAAATGAAAGAGGACATGGCGGTAAAGACTCATCTAGGATATATAGTAACAATGATTAATAAACTTGCACAGCGGAATAATAAAACAGAAATCAAAGTTACTTTAAGGTTTTCTTTATTCATTATATCCCTAAGATCAAATGATCCTTGAGGCTAAACTAACTAATACATAGATGTTTATAACACATCTACTAACTATCTAACTATGCCAACTAATTAAACGTGTACACACACGTTTTGTTTTAGTCGACTCTCATTGAGAACACACACTTTTCTAGATACTAAAACAACATGCCTAGACCTCCTTTTATAGCATAAGGAGTCAAGGCTTTACATGGAAACTATTTAAAAGATATTAATGAGTTTGACCAAATCTTTATCTCTTCATCTTTATCTCTTTTTGACCAAATCTTTATTTTCTTCTACATCTTGTAGAATCCCACAATGACGACTTTGGTCCTTTTGTTTCCATCTTGTTTCATTCGTGTTTTGTCTTATCAACTCAAATATAATTCCCAACAATCTTCCCCTAGTTGATAATGACAAAACCAAATAAGCACGAACTTCCCCTGAAGTTAATATACGAATGAAAACTTCCCCTTAAGCTACCAAGGATCTACAAGTTGCAAATCATCAAATCTTCTTCCCCTTTTTGTCATCATCAAATCGGGGACTAAAGTATGCAACTTCGATCTTCACAACCACGAACCAATATTACACTTCTAATCCAAGCCTTCTATCTCCTCAAATTACCCACCATTAAGCACAATAAGAAAAATGAACTTGAGTAGTAGACACTCACACTAGCAGTAGTAATAATGACTAGTAGTAGCAAAAACCTTCACCTCGATGTAGCATGTAAATGGTTAAACATTTTAACATTAAGCTTCCCCTGAAACCCATATGTTAACCATTTCTTGAATCTTCAATTCTGTAGGCTCTATGTAATAATTACTGATGAAGAAAATTAAGTATAACGAACTTGATGCTCAAGTAGAACAACCTAAACTTGTGTCTTATATCTTGTTTATCCACGCGACGTCGAACTCATACCAAGACCAAAATATAAGTAGATCACAATCTCTTGACAAAATCCTCATCTATGAGACACATATCTAAAGTGATAGCAAATGTGAGCATTGAGCACCATAAGAAAAATCACACACCTTTGCTAGATTCGTCAAGTCTTCGTCACAACGTTATAAGCACGAACAAGTTACCTCCTCCTAAAAGGTATGATAAAACACAAACCCAAATAATTCCACTTCAACTTCAAATAGGTCATAAACAACCTTCTTCGTAACCAATTCGAACAAATAATCCAAAATACGAGCCTTTGAAACTTTTAGGAACATTTAAACCAAAAACCTTCCAGAACAAAAACTTCGACACATCTTTTCTTCATAAAGTCGACACCAACAAAAACCTTGAACAATCCTAGATATCGAGAGCCACGAGGCTCTGATACCAATTGTGGAGATCTTTATGACCCCTTAGATCGTTATTAAGACTCATCTAGGATATAGTAACAATGATTAATAAACTTGCACAGCGGAATAATAAAACAGAAATCAGAGTTACTTCAAGGTTTTCTTTATTCATTATATCCCCAAGATCAAATGATCCTTGAGGCTAAACTAACTAATACATAGATGTTTATAACACATCTACTAACTATCTAACTATGCTAACTAACTAAACGTGTACACACACACGTTTTGTTTTAGTCGACTCTCATTGAGAACACACACTTTTCTGGATACTAAAACAATATGCCTAGACCTCCTTTTATAGCATAAGGAGTCAAGGCTTTACATGGAAACTATTTAAAAGATATTAATGAGTTTGACCAAATCTTTATCTCTTCATCTTTATCTCTTTTTGACCAAATCTTGGTCAAGGCTTTACATGGAAACTATTTAAAAGATATTAATGAGTTTGACCAAATCTTTATCTCTTTTTGACCAAATCTTTATTTTCTTCTACATCTTGTAGAATCCCACAATGACGACTTTGGTCCTTTTGTTTCCATCTTGTTTCATTCGTGTTTTGTCTTATCAACTCAAATATAATTCCCAACAATCTTCCCCTAGTTGATAATGACAAAACCAAATAAGCACGAACTTCCCCTGAAGTTAATATACGAATGAAAACTTCCCCTTAAGCTACCAAGGATCTACAAGTTGCAAATCATCAAATCTTCTTCCCCTTTTTGTCATCATCAAATCGGGGACTAAAGTATGCAACTTCGATCTTCACAACCACGAACCAATATTACACTTCTAATCCAAGCCTTCTATCTCCTCAAATTACCCACCATTAAGCACAATAAGAAAAATGAACTTGAGTAGTAGACACTCACACTAGCAGTAGTAATAATGACTAGTAGTAGCAAAAACCTTCACCTCGATGTAGCATGTAAATGGTTAAACATTTTAACATTAAGCTTCCCCTGAAACCCATATGTTAACCATTTCTTGAATCTTCAATTCTGTAGGCTCTATGTAATAATTACTGATGAAGAAAATTAAGTATAACGAACTTGATGCTCAAGTAGAACAACCTAAACTTGTGTCTTATATCTTGTTTATCCACGCGACGTCGAACTCATACCAAGACCAAAATATAAGTAGATCACAATCTCTTGACAAAATCCTCATCTATGAGACACATATCTAAAGTGATAGCAAATGTGAGCATTGAGCACCATAAGAAAAATCACACACCTTTGCTAGATTCGTCAAGTCTTCGTCACAACGTTATAAGCACGAACAAGTTACCTCCTCCTAAAAGGTATGATAAAACACAAACCCAAATAATTCCACTTCAACTTCAAATAGGTCATAAACAACCTTCTTCGTAACCAATTCGAACAAATAATCCAAAATACGAGCCTTTGAAACTTTTAGGAACATTTAAACCAAAAACCTTCCAGAACAAAAACTTCGACACATCTTTTCTTCATAAAGTCGACACCAACAAAAACCTTGAACAATCCTAGATATCGAGAGCCACGAGGCTCTGATACCAATTGTGGAGATCTTTATGACCCCTTAGATCGTTATTAAGACTCATCTAGGATATAGTAACAATGATTAATAAACTTGCACAGCGGAATAATAAAACAGAAATCAGAGTTACTTCAAGGTTTTCTTTATTCATTATATCCCCAAGATCAAATGATCCTTGAGGCTAAACTAACTAATACATAGATGTTTATAACACATCTACTAACTATCTAACTATGCTAACTAACTAAACGTGTACACACACACGTTTTGTTTTAGTCGACTCTCATTGAGAACACACACTTTTCTGGATACTAAAACAATATGCCTAGACCTCCTTTTATAGCATAAGGAGTCAAGGCTTTACATGGAAACTATTTAAAAGATATTAATGAGTTTGACCAAATCTTTATCTCTTCATCTTTATCTCTTTTTGACCAAATCTTGGTCAAGGCTTTACATGGAAACTATTTAAAATATATTAATGAGTTTGACCAAATCTTTATCTCTTCATCTTTATCTCTTTTTGACCAAATCTTTATTTTCTTCTACATCTTGTAGAATCCCACAATGACGACTTTGGTCCTTTTGTTTCCATCTTGTTTCATTCGTGTTTTGTCTTATCAACTCAAATATAATTCCCAACAATCTTCCCCTAGTTGATAATGACAAAACCAAATAAGCACGAACTTCCCCTGAAGTTAATATACGAATGAAAACTTCCCCTTAAGCTACCAAGGATCTACAAGTTGCAAATCATCAAATCTTCTTCCCCTTTTTGTCATCATCAAATCGGGGACTAAAGTATGCAACTTCGATCTTCACAACCACGAACCAATATTACACTTCTAATCCAAGCCTTCTATCTCCTCAAATTACCCACCATTAAGCACAATAAGAAAAATGAACTTGAGTAGTAGACACTCACACTAGCAGTAGTAATAATGACTAGTAGTAGCAAAAACCTTCACCTCGATGTAGCATGTAAATGGTTAAACATTTTAACATTAAGCTTCCCCTGAAACCCATATGTTAACCATTTCTTGAATCTTCAATTCTGTAGGCTCTATGTAATAATTACTGATGAAGAAAATTAAGTATAACGAACTTGATGCTCAAGTAGAACAACCTAAACTTGTGTCTTATATCTTGTTTATCCACGCGACGTCGAACTCATACCAAGACCAAAATATAAGTAGATCACAATCTCTTGACAAAATCCTCATCTATGAGACACATATCTAAAGTGATAGCAAATGTGAGCATTGAGCACCATAAGAAAAATCACACACCTTTGCTAGATTCGTCAAGTCTTCGTCACAACGTTATAAGCACGAACAAGTTACCTCCTCCTAAAAGGTATGATAAAACACAAACCCAAATAATTCCACTTCAACTTCAAATAGGTCATAAACAACCTTCTTCGTAACCAATTCGAACAAATAATCCAAAATACGAGCCTTTGAAACTTTTAGGAACATTTAAACCAAAAACCTTCCAGAACAAAAACTTCGACACATCTTTTCTTCATAAAGTCGACACCAACAAAAACCTTGAACAATCCTAGATATCGAGAGCCACGAGGCTCTGATACCAATTGTGGAGATCTTTATGACCCCTTAGATCGTTATTAAGACTCATCTAGGATATAGTAACAATGATTAATAAACTTGCACAGCGGAATAATAAAACAGAAATCAGAGTTACTTCAAGGTTTTCTTTATTCATTATATCCCCAAGATCAAATGATCCTTGAGGCTAAACTAACTAATACATAGATGTTTATAACACATCTACTAACTATCTAACTATGCTAACTAACTAAACGTGTACACACACACGTTTTGTTTTAGTCGACTCTCATTGAGAACACACACTTTTCTGGATACTAAAACAATATGCCTAGACCTCCTTTTATAGCATAAGGAGTCAAGGCTTTACATGGAAACTATTTAAAAGATATTAATGAGTTTGACCAAATCTTTATCTCTTCATCTTTATCTCTTTTTGACCAAATCTTGGTCAAGGCTTTACATGGAAACTATTTAAAAGATATTAATGAGTTTGACCAAATCTTTATCTCTTCATCTTTATCTCTTTTTGACCAAATCTTTATTTTCTTCTACATCTTGTAGAATCCCACAATGACGACTTTGGTCCTTTTGTTTCCATCTTGTTTCATTCGTGTTTTGTCTTATCAACTCAAATATAATTCCCAACAATCTTCCCCTAGTTGATAATGACAAAACCAAATAAGCACGAACTTCCCCTGAAGTTAATATACGAATGAAAACTTCCCCTTAAGCTACCAAGGATCTACAAGTTGCAAATCATCAAATCTTCTTCCCCTTTTTGTCATCATCAAATCGGGGACTAAAGTATGCAACTTCGATCTTCACAACCACGAACCAATATTACACTTCTAATCCAAGCCTTCTATCTCCTCAAATTACCCACCATTAAGCACAATAAGAAAAATGAACTTGAGTAGTAGACACTCACACTAGCAGTAGTAATAATGACTAGTAGTAGCAAAAACCTTCACCTCGATGTAGCATGTAAATGGTTAAACATTTTAACATTAAGCTTCCCCTGAAACCCATATGTTAACCATTTCTTGAATCTTCAATTCTGTAGGCTCTATGTAATAATTACTGATGAAGAAAATTAAGTATAACGAACTTGATGCTCAAGTAGAACAACCTAAACTTGTGTCTTATATCTTGTTTATCCACGCGACGTTGAACTCATACCAAGACCAAAATATAAGTAGATCACAATCTCTTGACAAAATCCTCATCTATGAGACACATATCTAAAGTGATAGCAAATGTGAGCATTGAGCACCATAAGAAAAATCACACACCTTTGCTAGATTCGTCAAGTCTTCGTCACAACGTTATAAGCACGAACAAGTTATCTCCTCCTAAAAGGTATGATAAAACACAAACCCAAATAATTCCACTTCAACTTCAAACAGGTCATAAACAACCTTCTTCGTAACCAATTCGAACAAATAATCCAAAATACAAGCCTTTGAAACTTTTAGGAACATTTAAACCAAAAACCTTCCAGAATAAAAACTTCAACACATCTTTTCTTCATAAAGTCGACACCAACAAAAACCTTAAACAATCCTAGATATCAAGAGCCACGAGGCTCTGATACCAATTGTGGAATCCTATAATGACTCTATAGATCGTTATTAGGACTCATCTATGGTATGATAACAATGATTGTAACACGCAGCGGAATATAGAGAACACAATCATGTTACTAATAAGGTTTTATTTATTAAACATTAATAAAGAAACTAACTACTAACTACTACACACGCTTTCTATGCGTTTAGACTCTCATTGAAGAGACTATCTATCAATCGATCCCAATACTAGACGCCTTCCCTTCTTTATATAATAGAGGGGTTAGGGTTTACAAGACAAGATAAGATCAAAATAAAATTAGAAAACTATAAATCAGCATTAAATACTATTTGACTAATCTTCAATCAGTATTAATGTTGATCTTTATCTTTTAGCTGAGCATTAAATACTGTTTGACTAATCTTCAATCAACATTAATGTTATTCCAACTTTGTCTTGTAGGTCCTCCACCTTTAATATGTTTTGTCATAATCAACTCAAAGTATAATTCCCAACAGATAAGTTATTAAGGTAAAAAAACCACTCTTAGTGTTTGATGGACTCTCATAAGCCAAGAAGGGAACATGTCCAAAGTAGTTGCTGGTGTTGGTACTGTGTTGTATAAAGCTGCAATAAAAGCATGAAAATAACACAAATATCTTTTAAGATCATCTTCAAGATATTGTAAAAACAAAAAAGGGATACCTAATCCCTTTGTTTTTTGACACTTTCAAACCATCTTTATGTATATGTTCTTGAAAGTGTATTTGGTAAAAAATAAAAAAAGCTTTAGCATATTTCACAAAAAAAATAAAGAGAAATTAAATACTCGTCTAATCGCCTCAATCTTTTCTTGCTTTGTAGCTTCCCTCGCCATTTCTCGTATTTCCACTATCCTATCATCCATTTCCATCATTTCGAACTAAGTTTCCATTACATTAAATTCCGCCAACTCGTTTCGCTTAACGCCTAAATCTAAACCCCTCGGTTTTTCCTCACTTTCGTCGAAAATCAAAACAGCACAAACAGTCTGAAACACAAAGGCCTCAATCAAATAAAACTCAATTTTCAAAAAAGACTTATTTTCAAAATTCTTGAAAAAAGGACCGTTTCCAAACCCACCAATTCCCATATCTGAAAAGTTGTTTTCTTCATCTAGCTGTAACATTTCTCATTTTCATTGTACGACTCTATTAATGATCACAATTTATTTTAGTCCGATATGCGTTTACTTTTAATTTTGACTTTTAAGCTAAATCGCATAGAGTAGAAATAATCATTTAACGCAAACGGTCACCAAATAAAATCAAGGTTTTCGTCAAGCAAGTGTCAAGTAATTATTAGGAAGATAATTATTGAAATTGCTCATTTTATTTTTATTGGTCACGTAGATGACTTACGTTTCACAATAAAATACACTTAGACACACCACGGAAATACCTAGACTTACCTAGACTCAAACCAATACCCACTTTTAATGCCTAAACACAAAATTTAATCAAATCTTGTGTTATTACCCAAAGTTAGCCGAGTATGGGTAGGAAAACCCATAAAAAAAATCGTCCTTGGTGTTTACTAGCTAAATAAATCTCCTAAAGATCCTCACAAGTACTTGTACATTCTAGTTCTCATTAATACTTGTCCTAATGGTCTCCTACTAGTCTTTTACACATTGGTTAAGAACCATTTTTCCTCTTGATTCCTTTTGTGCCGCGGTTAACCAAGAACAAACCACAAATCCTTGGGATTTCCTAAATCTAGCTAGAACTTGTACACTATGCAAGTAATTAAAGAGTGTACTTAGGAGTATTACAAATACCATGGGTAATTAACTAGAAAACCTCTAAACCACCAAGTTAGGGCTCGTATGGTTTGGTTAAGGACCAAGGAAAGCTAACTAGTCACTAAGTCTATAAATACCCATATACATTTGACACTTGAACACTTCTAAAACTCTAAAACCACTATCACTAAGCTAAACCTTTCTCAATTATCCTCACACCTTCGAATCTCACGCAACCAAGCCCATACACAAGCCACATTTCCCTCTAAGTGTTCAAGAGATACTAAATACTCGTGTAAGAGCCTAAGGATTTGGGTTTACAAGCTTTGGAGCTTAAAGTATACACGGTTGGGTGTATACGACTTGGGTTTACTTCGCAATCCACGTACTAATAACCTTAGGACCCTTGTAAGTCACAACTAAGCCTTTTATGCCATTTTTCACTTCTTTACTTTCATAAAATAGCCGATATGTCACGTAACTTTGAGTTGTATAACATATGAGAACGTGAACATGCATGGTTCGACCCATGCATGGTTTACGCCCCTCTCTTAAACATATACTATGCCTTGTGTGGTGCTAACATGAAAGAACCACGGTCTAATCTCGAGCAAGAGCTTAAACGTTTCATAGAAACCTACAAATATGAGCCAAGATGTTCATGAGTTTGTTCTTGATAAAAACACGAATCCTATACGTAAACTTTCAATGTCCAACTACATCCCGTGATTTTCCAAAGAACACCGAAGTATAACCATCTAGCCCGGAGACTTTTTATCACCTATATCAAACATGGCTATTTTGATTTCATTGCTAGTTACTGGTGTAACCATTCAAGTAGACTTTTCCTGTGATAACTTCTTTGGAAACAATGAACCTTGATTCACAATTGGATCCACTCGATTAGAACAACCTAAGAAAGTTTAATAGTATTGTTTTGCAAACACCATTGGTACTTTATTACCCTCATAAATCGATCCATTTGAACTGGTTATCAATTGAATAGGACTTCAGTTTACTTTTCCCCTTACCAACTTGTGGAACTATCCTGTATTGCTATACCCCACCCCTAAGCCACTCTACTTTTAATTTTTGTTTTAGAAAACGTTCTTCATCCAGAAGCATCATTGAACGCTTTCAAAATACCACTTTCTTCTTCTCGGATTTCAATTGAATGAGGAGATGCATCAAGAGCTTTGTGTACTTCATCTAACTCAAACCTTAACTTAGAAACTCATTCGTGCAAGTTACCCTTGCACCACATCAGCTTTCAAAAAGGTTTTTTCATCATGCGAAGTTTACTCGCAACTTGATACATTTTTATGACCATCTACCTAATTACTCCAACATCTACATACAATATCTTTAAACTCTTTCTTACAAACAAGAAAATTACTAAACTTGAAAGGTTTGACTTTGTGAGTCGTTAAGGTTAAAATGATCAAAAATGAAAATTAAGGAAGAGTCAATTTCGTTGCAAGCATGCTTATTGTTAAAAACAAATCAAGTATTTGTGTAATTTATCTTTTGAAAGGCAATTTACATTCATACATTCTAGTCTACATCTATCCAGCAACCTCTTGTTTGATAGGCAATCTTACATTAACTTCTTTTTAAAAAGAAACTTTTAAAATCATTCAAAAAGTGATTACTGTAATTGAGGTTATCATGAAATGTATTATGAATGGTTAATATTGAAATAGCTAAATATCAAAGAAAAAATTAGTGGGAAAGCTTAGGTGGTGTTTAGT
>BQNB010043434.1:0-43073 GCA_026074375.1 Tanacetum coccineum | reverse complement strand
ACTATACTACCAACAGGACTCACCCTAATGCTCAAAGGAACATGGTTCCAAGAGCAGTTTTAATGAAAACTAGCCTAAACCCATTTAATAATGCCAGGACAGTTAATACTGCTTATCCCAAATTTACAGTTTTTAATGCTAAACCAATGTCATGTTTTTCAAAAACAGCAAAATCAACTGTAAGAAGACCCTTTTAATCAAAAACAGTATTATCTACCAAAAGGTTTACCCACAAAGTTAATACTGCCAAGGCACAAACAGTTAATACTGCTAGGCTAAAAACAATTAAAACTGCTAGGCCAAAAGCAGTTAAAACTATTAGGCCAAATTCTGCAGTTGTTAATGTTGTTAGGGTAAATCAGGCAAATGCTGTAAAGACCTTAGCATGTTGGGTTTGGAGGCCTACCAAACCTGATAGTGCATTAATCACTTTGAAAAAACATAATTACATTGATGCACGAGGCAGATCCAAGTCAGTAATGGCTTGGGTCCCCAAAGGAAACTAATTTCCTTATTTTTATGTGCAGGGCAAGCCATAATAGGATGATACAGGATTTATTAATAGTGGCTGCTTAAGGTATATGACTGGGAACTTAGCTTATCTCTTAGATTTTAGGGAATTTGATAGAGTTTATGTTACATTTGGGGGAGGAGCACATGGTGGTTGAATTTCTGGTAAAGGAACACTTAAAACTGATAGCCTTGATTTTGAAGATGTATACTTTGTCAATGAGTTAAAATTCAACCTTTTTAGTGTCTTACAGATGTGTGACAAAAAGAATTATGTCCCTGTTTTACCCTGACACTGAATGTCTTGTCTTATCTCCTAATTTTAAGTTGCCTGATGAAAGTCAGATACTTCTTAAAATTCCTAGAAAGGACAACATGTATAGTTTTGATATGAAGAACATTGTTCCTAAAAGCAAAGTTTTAACTTGTCTTTGTTTGAAAGGCTAACATCAGATGAATCCATGCTCTAGCATAAAGGCTTGCATATAATTTAAAGAACATAAACAAGCTTGTTAAGGATAATCTTGTACAAGGATTGCTTACAAAATGTTTTGAAAATGACCAAACCTGTGTTACTTGTCTTAAAGGAAAGCAACATAGAGCTTCTTGTAAGTCTAAAGTTCCGAATCCAATTACTAAGCCTTTGTTTATGCTTCATATGGATCTATTTGGTCCAACCTTTATGAGGTGAGTTAATGCAAAGAAGTATTGCATAGTAGTCTACTGATGATTATAAGCATGTTTTACGATAGGTATCTTTTTAGCAACTAAGGATGAAACTAGTGAGATTCTTAAGAACTTTATCAAAGAAATAGAAAACCTAGTAGATAAGAAAGTGAAAATAATCAGAAGTGATAATGGAACAGAATTTAAGAATAAAGTTATGGATGATTTTTGCAGAGAGAAAGGTATTAGGAGAGAATATAGTGTAGCTAGGACTCCTCAGCAGAATGGTGTAGCTGAAAGGAGGAATAGGACACTAATTGAGGCTGCTAGAACCATGTTAGCTGACTCTAAGTTACCTACCACATTTTGGGCTGAAGCAGTTAGTACTGCTTGCTATGTACATAATAGGGTCTTAGTAGTCAAGCCTCATAACAAGACACCTTATGAACTTTTTAGAGGTTTTAAAACCAGCTCTAAGCTTTATGAGACCATTTGGATGTCATGTTACCATTCTTAATACTTTAGACAGTTTAGGGAAAGTTTAATGGCAAAAGTGATGAAGGTTTTTCTTTGTTGGATATTGTCATTTGAGTAGTAAAAGCTTTTAGGGTATACAACACTAGAACCAGGAGGGTAGAAGAAAACTTGCATATTGGATTTTTAGAGAATAGCCTATGATAGAAGGAAAGTCCAAAAGTGACTGTTTGATATTGGATTCTCTAACTCCCAATCTATAATTATGTACGCATACTGAGGTAATATCAACTAATGAAATCTCAGGTCCAACAATGAGAAATTAATGCAGTACACAACAATGAAAGAAGAAATCAGTCAAGATTGCATTGTGATGCCAATTTAGAAAGAAGCTAATACTTTGATTTCCTTCGCAAAGATGTTGTAATGTTGAACCAACATCTGCTACTTGATGTGAAAAGCAGTTTGAAGATGGTCCAACAAATGAGAGTGATTGAAAAAGATAAGTCTGATGATGATAGCAGTCCTAAGGAAGTTAATACTGCTGGACAACATGTTAATACTGCCAGGCCTGAAGTTAATACTGGTCGTTTTAAACTTAATACTATTGATCCATCAGTTAATACTGATAGTTCATCTAATCCAGATAGCCCCAAAGACATGTTCACAATGGGAGCTAGTCATACACTTGAAGTCACTCATGTTGAGTTCTTCAGTGATGAATATGAACCAGAAGTTGATTTGTGGAACATCCTTAATTCCAATACAGTTCCAATCACTCCCTATACAAGAATTCATAAAGATTACCCAATTTAATATGTGATTAGTGATGTGAAGTCATCTGTTCAGACAAGAAGAATGACAAAACCTACTTTTGAACAAGGGTTTCTTAGTGCTGTTTATAAAGAGAAAACACATGATACCTTAAATACTTGTTTGTATGCTTGTTTCTTATCCCAGATTGAACCCACAAGCATTGCTAAAGCTCTATCTGATTCATCTTGAGTGGAAGCAATGCAGGAAGAACTTCTGCTGTTCAAACTCTAATAGGTTTGGAAACTTGTGGATTTGCCTAATGGAAAGAGGGCTATTGGAATAAAATAGGTTTTTAGAAACAAGAAAGATGAAAGAGGGATTGTGATTAGGAATAAAGCAAGGTTGGTTGCACAGGGTCATAGACAAGAAGAAGGTATAGACTATGAAGAAGTTTTTGCTCATGTGGCAAGAATTGAGGCAATAAGATTGTTTTTAGCCTATGCTTCTTTTATGGGTTTTCTGGTATATCAAATGGATGTGAAGAGTGCATTTCTTAATATGAAAACATTTGAGGAAAGGTATATGTTAGTTCCAACCCACTAGATTTAAAGACCCTCACCATCCAAACAAAGTTTACAAGGTGGTCAAGGCACTTTATGGGTTGCATCAAGCTCCAAGAGCATGGTATGAAACCTTGGCTAACTATCTTTTGGGCAATGGGTTTAAAAGAGGGAAGATAGATCAGACATTGTTTATTAAAAAGCAAAAAGGAGATATTTTGCTTGTACAGGTTTATGTTGATGACATTATCTTTGGCTCTACAAACAAGGAACTGTGTACTGGATTTGAGAAGCTTATGAAGGATAAGTTTCAGATGAGTTCTAATTGGGGATGGTGGGGGGGGGGTGGGGGGGGGGGGGGGGAGTGGGGAGGGGGGGGGGGGGGGGGGGGGGGGGGTGGGGGGGAGGGGGGGCTAAGGGGAAGGTGGAGGGGGGGAAAAGGGGGGGGGTGGGGAATGTAGGGGGGGAGGGAAAAAAGCAATTGGGGGGGGGGGGGGGGGAAGTGGGGATATGGGGGGGGGGGGGGGGGGGGAGAGGGGGGTTGGGGTGTAAGGGGGGGTTAAGGGTGGGGGGGGGGTAATGGGGGGGGGGGGGGGGGAAAAGGGGGGGAGGAGGGGGGGGGGGGGGGGGGGGTGGGGGGGGGTAGGGGGGGGGGGGGGGGGGGGAAAAATGATGGGGGGAGGGGGGGGGGGGGGGGGGGGGGGGGTGGGGGGGGGGGGGGGGGGGGGGAAAGGGGGGGGGGGGAGATATGGGGGGGGGGGGGGGGGGGGGGGGGGTGGGGGGGGGTGGGGTAAAAGAAAGGGGGGGTGGTAAGTAAGGGGGGGGGGGGGGGGGGAGGGGGGGGGGGGGGGGGTGGGGGGGGGGGGGGAAAAGGGGGGGGGTAAGGGGGGGGGGGGGGGGGGGGGGAAAAGAGGGGGGGGGGGGGGGGAAGGGGGGGGGGGGGGGAATTAGGAAAGGGGAGGTGGGGGGGGGGGGGGGGGGGGGGGGGGGGGGGGGAGAGGAGGGGGGGGGGGGTGGGGGGGGTGGGAGTGGGGGGGGGGGAGGGGGGGAAGAGGGAGGGGGGGGAGGGGGGGGGGGAGGGGGCGGGGGGGGGGGGGGGGGGGGGAGGGTGGGGGGGGGGGGGGAAGGGGGGGAAAAGGGGGGGGGGGGGGGGGGGGGGAGGGGGGGGGGGGGGGGGGGGGGTAGGGAATAAAAAAAAGGGGGGGGGGGGGGGGAGTGGGGGGGGGGGAAGAAATATTAGGGGGGGGGGGGGGGGGGGGGGGGGGGGGGGGGGGGGGGGGGGGGGGGGGAGGGGTGGGGATAGGGTATGGGGGGGAAGTGGGTAGGGGGGGGGGGGGGGGGGTGGGGGGGGGGGGGGGGGGGGGGGAAATTAATAGGGGGAAGGGGGGGGGGGGAAAAAGGGGGGGGGGGGGGGGGAAAGGGATACAAAAAGGGGGGGGATCACTGGGGAAGGGGAGTAAAATGGGAGGGGAGGGGGGATAGGGGGGATGGGGGGGGGAGGGAGCCACCAACCCATTTCTGTGGGGTGTGGAGTGACACCGCGAGTTCACTTCCCCTATGTTTTTTTATACACACCATTATTGTGATTGTGTGGTTTGGTGGTTTCACAAACTTTTTTCCTAGTGCGAAAGTGACGGGGCTTGTGTGGGGTGTTGTTTGTTTGTTTTTTTGGTATGACATGGGTTGGGGGGGGGGGGTGTGGGAAGTTTCCTATGTCCTTGTTGGTTGTGTTTGGTTGTTGGGGGGCGTCAAACCAATTGTTGGTTGGAGGAACTCCATTTGGCAGGTTGGTCATGGTTGGGTGTGTTGTGACTTGTTTAAGTGGGGTAGTGTTGTTGGGGGGTAGGTTTGTTGTGGTGGGGGTACTTGGAAGTTGGGTGGGGTGGGTCCCCGATCAAATGTGGGGGGAGGGTGGGGGGGGGGGGGGGTGTGGTGTGTAGGGGGGTTGGGGGGGTGGGTGGATGGGTGTGGGGGGGGGGGGGGTGGTTTGTTGGGTGTGGGAAGCTTTGGGGGGGGGTGGTAATAATCTGTTGGTTGTTAAAAGTTGGGGACCAGTAGGTTTTAGTGAAGGAGTGGCGGGTTCGAAGAAGTGGGTGGGGTGGTTGGTGGTTGGGTTGTTCCGCAGGAAAGGTTGAATGATTTGTTTGGTTGGGGTGGTTGTAATTATGGGTACTGTTTTAGGTGTTTATTTGAAAAAGCATGGGGGTAACTACACGGGTGGGTGGCGGTGTTTGGTTTTCGTTTGCCCCATTCTTTGGTGTCGGACCAAGGTCCCCGTGGGTGTTTGGGGGGGGGGGGGGGGGGGGTTTGTGTGGGGGTGGGTGGGGGGGCGGTTTATGGAGGGGCTTTGGTGGTTGCTAGGGGGATAACCAGGGGGGGGGGTGTGGAAAATCAGGGGGGTCATGGGGGTGGGGGGAGGGGGGGGGGTTTATAGTGTTGTCGTGTTGGTGTTGTGTGCTACTCCAGACACCATTAACCGATTGGTGGGTTCAAGGGGTTGGGGGTTAGTGTACTAGGTTGATTGGGCTCCTTCTTGTGTGGGTTGGGAGTTGGGGAGGTTTTAACGCCAACCGTTTGGATGGGGGTGGGTTATCATGTGGGCTTGGGGGGGGGGTGGGGTGGGGGGGTTGGGTGTGGGGGGAGGGGTGGTGTGGAGGGTGTTCTTGGTGGCTTGTGGGAGACAAGGGTGGTGTTGGGTAGGGGGCTGTTAAACTAGATGGCAAGTGTGTGAAGGGTCAGGGGTGGGGGGGGGGGGGGGGTATAATTTGGGGAATTATGGGGGGGAAGGGGTGACTCCATTCATTGTGGTTTTTCTCCTGTGTGTTGTGTGGGGCTCTGGCAACATTGGGTAGCCTTGTAACCTTGTGTGGGGGTGTGGTTTTGGTGGGGGGGGGGGGTTTTTGGGTTTTACTTTTTGTTCGTGGGGAGGGGTGTGGGTATGGGAGGTTGTGTTGGGTGGTGGTTGGCCTGGTTATTGGGGGTATGGTGGGGGCAGATAACACTGGCGTTTTTTTGTTTTTTTTTGTTTTGCCAGTGTGGGTGGTTTGTTGTTAAGGGGGGGGAGTAGTTGTTAATGTTGGGCGTGGGAAGGGAGTCACGACCCAAAACTTGGGCTTACACAAATACGGGCTACATTTTGGTGTTGCCACAACATAATCAGGGTGATTTTTATGCAGACGTGTGGTTATTTGGGTTTTTTGGTTGGGTTTTTTTGTTCGATTTGGTGTGTCTTTGGTTGTGGGTTGATTTATCGGATGGGGGGGGGGTGGTGTGTCCACCTCCTAGGTGGTGCAGTGGCGGTATGGGGTTTGGGGGGGTTGTCAAGGGGGGGGGGTTCGGTAACGGTGGTCTATTATTAGTGGGGACATATGGTGGTGTGGTGTTGGGTTTTATTGTATTGGGTGGGGGGTTGGTTTTGGGTATTTTTTTTCTTTTTAGTTGTTGTGAGTGGTTCGGGTGGTGTGTTTGGTTTTGGTGACCAAAAATGGGCAAGCAACGGTTTGTTTGTGTGTTTGTGTGTTTTTTTTTTGAATGGTTTTTGTGAATTGGGTGTGTTGTCAACTAGATTTTAGTGTTTTTTGTTTTGTTTTTTGTTTGTTCGGGTAGTCATTTTTTTTTTGTGGTGGTGGTTGGTTGTTGTGAACCTTGCCTGTCAGGGTTGTGGATTTACGTAAGGCGGAGTTTTGTGTTTTGAGTCGTTTGTGTTGTCACCCCAAAACCATAGTGGTGGTGGGGACAACTTTATGAGTGGTGGGGTGGTTGCAAAGATGTTGTGTTGTTTATTGTTTTTTTTGTACCTTTTTTTTTGTCGGGTTGTTTATCAGTGTAGGCCAACAGTCTCCGGTCGTGTTGGTTCTTGGGTTGTAAGTTGTATAGTGTTGTGGTTTTGTTTGTGTGCCGTGTGTTTGGTTTGTTACGTGTTTCTTTTAGTTTTTTTTATTGAAATACAGGTTTGGTGGGTTAGTTGTTTATTGTTTTGCATTTTTGGTGTAGACTACCGTCGGGGTGGTACAATAAGGGGTTTTTGGTATTATGGGGTGTAATTTGTGTTATTATGTTTTTTGATTTTGTTTTTTACCTCTGCTGATGGGTACAAAAGCGGGTTTGTGGGGGTGGTTTGTGTCAAATTGTTATTTTTGCCTACAACAATCACCCACAACGGTGGTTGTGGTGTGGGGGGGTGCACTTGTCCTATAGTAATGATTGGGTGTGCAGTGTGCGTAGGTAGGGGTGCAAGGTCATTGTTGTAATGGTGTTGTTTGAAACCCGTTTTTTTTTGAACGAGGTTGGGGTTGTGGGGTGGGGTGTGGGGGAGGTTTTAGGCCAACAGTCGGGTGAGTTTTTGGTGTTCAAGTTCCCATTGTTGTTTTTGGTTTTTTTTGGTTTTGTGACGAAAAATATTGTTTGTTTTCGTAAACTATCACTAAGATGTTTTGTGTTGTTGTGGGGTTGTAATGTGTTGGGTCTTGTTTTTTTTCTTTTGGTTTCTTTTTTTGGGGGTTTGTGTTATGACTGTTGTTTTGTTACCTTTGGTTTTTTTGTGTGGATTGTTGTTTTTGATTTTTATTTTTGTTCACCGTTAACACGGGTGGTTTTTCACCTTTTTGTGTTTTTGTTTTTTTCGGCACCCCGATTTTGGTGGGGTTTGTTTCAAATTTTGTTTTGCCACTCCCGTAATACACTGAGTTGGGGTTTTTTTTTAAGTACCCATTTGTTCCCGTTTTTTTTGTTAACATGGTTTCCGAACCAATTTTTTTTGTTTATATAGTTATGTGTTCCTTTTTCTTGTTTTGTTTTACCAATTGTTGTTGTTGGTCCTTTTTTTTCCCCACTGTTTTTCTTTATTGTGTGGTGGTTTGACAATTATTTTTTTTTTTTTTGGGCGAATTCTTGTTTTTGTTGTGTGTGGGGTGTTATCCATAAGGGTGGCGGTCGTGTCGGGGTTGGGGTCAAGAATTGTTGGGTTGTGGGGTAGTGGGTGTTTGTGGTTTTTTGTGTTCCTAACAGCCGATTTTGTTGTTTTTTTTTTTTTTACTTTTTGTTGTGTTGTTGTTGGTTTTACCTGTTTTGACTGTTTCACATTTTTGGGTGTGGTGGTTGTTTCTGGGTTTTTGATAGTGTTTTTGGTGTTTTGGGTTGGTTTTGTTGGGGTTGAGGTTAAACCGTTTGTGTTTTTTGTTTCCTCCCTTGGGTGTGTTGTTTCCTCCCAAAACAAGGGTGTGTGGTTGGTTTTTGGTGTTGTTTTTTTTTCACAGAACTGCGTTCGTTTTCAACAATGTATTGTTTTTTTGTTTCTTATTTTTATCAATAATTTGTTTGTTGGGTTTGGGGATTTTTTATTGTGTTGGGTTTATTTT
Organism: Tanacetum coccineum; assembly: GCA_026074375.1. NCBI lineage: Eukaryota > Viridiplantae > Streptophyta > Magnoliopsida > Asterales > Asteraceae > Tanacetum > Tanacetum coccineum. Next base: position 34,750 of record BQNB010043434.1, on the reverse strand, counting down.
TGGTTGTTGTTTTTTTTGGTAGTGTTTTTTAACCTTTTGTTTAAGTTTTTTGTGTTTTTTGTTTTTGTTGTTTGTCTTTTTGCCACGCAACGTGTTACTTTTTTGGTAGCAGTCCGCATTTTTTTTTGTGTGTTTTGTTGACTTACCAGTTACAAAAAGTCACACTGTTTTTTGAACAAGATTTTTGGTGGGTAAAATTTTTTTGTTGGTTTTTGTTTTGGAAGTAGTGGTGCCTTTGACTTTCAATCCCATTTTTTTGGTTGGTTTTCTCCATCTTGTTTTTTGTGTTATGGTGTTAATAATTTGTTTTCCAGCTTTTGTGGGTTGTGTTCTTTGTTTCTGTTGTGTGGGGTGTTGTGGTTTTAGGTGTTTTGGTGGAATTTTTTTTTAGGGTGGTGGGTGGGGGGTATGGTGGGGGTGCGTGGGTCGTTGTGGTGTTATCGTTTTTGGTTTGTTCCAGTGTTTGTGTTGTGGTTTTTGGTATTTTTTTGTTTGGTTGTTAGATTTGTTTTTCACAATATTTTTTGTATAGAAAATACCCACCGTGGTGTGGGGTGGTGGAGGAGGTGGGTGTTGGTTGGTTGTGTTGTGGTTGGTTTGTTTTTTGTTACTAGTGTGGTGGGGGGGAGGCACACACCTTGATTTTTTACCAATCACCACAGTGGTTGCAAAAATCGTTGTTGTTGGTTTGTGTTTTGGAGGGTAACAGGGTGGGTTGGTTTCATTTATAATTTTGTGTTTTTTCTTTTTGTTTGGTTGCCCGCATTAAATTGTCTTGTTTGTTGAGTGTAAACCTTTGTTTGTGTTGAGGTGTTTTACCTGTTTTTTCTTTTGTTTTTTTCACAGGTTGTTATGGTTTGTTTCAATTTGTAAATTTTTTTTTCAGTTTTTTTTTTTTTGTTGAAAGGTGTTATACTTTGGGTATTGGTTGTTGTTTTTTTTTGTTTACTCCCTTTTTTTGCACTATCGCCTTTTGTGTTTTTTTTTTTGGGGTGTGTTTTTTTTTTTAATAAAGGTTGTTTTGTTTGGTTTTTTAGTGGGGGTGGTTTACGTTTTTATTTGTGGTTGTTTAGTTGTTTTGTATTTATCCATCGATTTCAGTTTTTTTATGTGTGGTGTTGTGAGCCACATTATAATTTTGTTTAGTGTGTTTTGTTTGTGTGAGGGGGCCGTTTACCCGGTCCACTTTTCCACTGTTGTGTTTACAAGCTGATTTTTTGTTTTTGGATTTGGTGTTCACTTTGTTTTGAGTTTATTTTTTTTTTTGTGGTTTTTCTGTTTTGTTTGTTTTTGGTCTGGTTTGTGTATTCTCCTGTTGTGGGTTGGGTGTGTTGTTGGTGTGATTTGTGTTATAAGTGGGGTTGTTTGTTGTTTACTGTCCTAAACCGTTGTTAATTTGTTTTTTTTTTTTAACACCAGTGGTTTTTTATGTTCGAGTTTTGATTTTTATGTTGTTGTATTTCATTTTGTTTTTGTTTTTTTTGTTTTAAGCAACACCCTTTTTATTTCCTTGTTTTTTTTTCTTTTGTTTGTTGTTTTGATAACACTTGTTTTTTTTTGGTGTTTTTTGTGTTTGCCATGCACAGTAGTCCTTGTTTGTGTGTGTTGGTTGTGCACAATTTGGTTTTTCTGTCCAAGTGTTGGTTTGTGTTCTTTGTTTCCCATGTTTTTTTGTGTTATTTTTTTCGTGGTTGTTCCTTGTTGTTTAACAAACTTTTTTAGGTACCTTTTTTTTGATCTTTTGTGTGTGGTTGTGTTCTGTTGTTACTTTTTAAATCCATTGTTTTTGTTGGTTTTTCTGTTTTTGGTTTTGTTTGGCTTTGTTTTTTTTTCTCGTTATCAAGCCTTTCTTTTTTTTTGTTTGATTCTTTTTTATTTGTTCAACTATTAGGTGGTGATGACTGTTGTTTAATATTTTTTCAGTGTTTTTTTGTCAATTGTTGTTTTTTTTTTTTGTCTGGTGTTTGGGGTGTGTTTTTGTGTTATTTGCACCAGGTTTATTTGTTGTTTTTTTTTTTTTTTTTGTGTTGGTGTTGTTTGTTGTGTTGTTTGTTGTTAAAACCTATGAGTGCTTTGTGTGGTGTTTTGGTTGCAGTGTGGGAACCTAACACGGGCAATTTTTTTAATGTTGTTGTTTGTTGTTGGTGCCTGGGGTTTGTTACACCACCGTGGGCTAGTGGTCAAACTAACAACACTAGTTGTTGCCAATTTTTGTTTGCAGGGTTATCTGTGTTTTGGGTGTTTGGGTGGTGCGACCTTTTTGTTTGTTTGTTTTGTTTTATTTTTTGGTTGTTTTTTGTTTGTTGCCACAAACGTGTTTAATCGGGTGAGGTTGTGGGTGTGTGTTTTGTTTAACCTTCTTTGTTGGTTGCTTTTTATGTTCTGTCTTTTTGTTTTTTCCTTGATTTTTTTTTTTTGTTGTTGGGTTTCGGGTGTGTGTGGTGGCACACGAAACGTAGTTTTGGGTTTGTATGTGTTGTGCATGATTTTTTGTTTTTGTTTTTTGTTTCCAGAACATATTTATTTAAGTCGTTCCACCACCTATTTGTTCTTGCCTATGTGAGGTTTTTTTTCCATAGACCAACGTTTTTGGGTTGTGTTCCATTTGTGGTTGTTTGATTGTGTGTTTTTTGACCAATTGTGGTTGTGTGTATTTGTGTGTCCCAATTTGTTTTTTGGTGCTAAGCCTTCTCGTTTGTGTTACGACACCCTGATTTTTGGTTCGCAAGGGGTGGTGGGTAAGCCTCCCGTTGTTGTTGTAGTGGGTGGTTGCCTCTTTTGTGTTTTTGCTTTGGGTGTTTGGTGGTGGTGGTTTCGTCGTGGGGGTTCCACTGGGTTGGGTGGGTGAATCCAAGAGGTTTTGGTGACTGTTTTGCGTGGGGTTTGGGGGGTTGTGTTGTTTTTTTGTTTTTTTTTTTTTCTGTTTTTTGGTTTTATTACTGATGATAAACCAACTCAAACCATAGCAACGTTAAAATTTTTTTTTTGTTTTGTTGTTGATTGCTTTGGTTTTGGTTGTTATTCGTTGGGGGTGTGTTTGGCTGTGTTTGTTTTTGGGGGTGTGGTGTGGTTTCATTCATTTTGTTCGACCCTTTCTGTATCAGAGGCACACTCAGCCTGTTTTTTTTGTGGAATACACGATGAGTTTTGTTTGTTATTGTTTGGTGGGGTTGTTTGTGGTTGGTTATTTGTTTTTTTTTATTTGCAAACATTTTGTTTATTTTATGTCCCACAATTTTTTTTAGTATCTGGTTTTGGGGTTGGTTGTTGTGTGAACCGTTTTTGTGTACTTGGTGGTTTGTGTGTGTGTCCCTGCCTTTTTTTCTTTTTTTTTTGGGAGTAATTTTTTGTGTTTATGACCTTTTTTTTTTGTTAGTGTGGCGTGGTTTTTTTTTCTGCTTCATTGTCACCCCCCTACCTTTGTTGTCCGAAATTATGTTGTGTTGTTTGGTGTGTTGCTTTGGTTTTGTTTGGTTTTTTTGGGTTGGTGGGTGACTGGTTGTTTATCAATTGTCACTTTGACTTTTTTCTTTCAACACCTCCACCTTTAGTGTTTTTTTTTGGTCATTTTTTTGTTTTTTTTTTATTTTTTGTTTGTTTACCTTTTTTTTTTAACATCCCCTATTTTTTTTTTAAAAAGTTTTTGTTTTTTTTTAGTATGTTTTTTTTTTTGCCATTTTTTTTTTTGTCTACAAAATAACAAAACATACTTTTGTTTGGGCCCCTTTTTTGTTTTGTTAACGAGTTTGTTGTTTTTTTTGTTTGTTGTTAGTGTTTTACCCCCTGGACACTTTTGTTCTGATTTTATGAAACCTCATTTGTTTGTTCCCACCCAACTCGTTTTGTTATGTATGTTATCCATTTTCTCCAATGTCAAAACACACAAGTTTATTTTTATTGGCGTTTTGTACTTTAGTTTTACTTTTTATTTTTTACACCCTTGTTTTGGCCTAGTGTTTTGTTTTTTTGTTTTGTTAGGTCCTAACGTTTGTTTTTGTTTTTTTATTTGGCGAGTTTTTGGGGTTGTTTGTGATGTTGTTTTGTTTTTTTTGTGGGTTAGTTGTTTTTTGCCACCTTACCCAAATTTTTTTTGTTGTTTTTTGTCCGTTTTTGGTTTTTAATAACGACATTTTTTGTTTTCTCCCACTTTTGTTTTTTGTTTGTTTTTTTTTTTTTGAGTGTTCTTTTTGTTCTTTTTTTTTTTTTTCCTTTTGGTTTTTTTTAGGTTCAATTTGCCTTTTTGTTTTTTTTATTTTTTAAATGGGGCAGGCAACTTCCTGACAATACCCCGTGAAAACCAATTACACCAGAATGAAGAAGGAATCATAATAACATTCATGGAAAACATGAAGCTGAGATTTTGAAGAAATACAACGACACATGATGAAACGTCTGCTTCTACCTAAAGGATGTTTTGGAAACTATGTCAAAGATGGGATATGCAGAAGAATGTTGATGTACATCTCTATACATCAATGATTGGTGTCATTAGAAGTATCTTCCAAACATCTAGGCCAGATATTAAGTTGCAGTAATGAGCATGTCTAGAATCTAAGGTTACTCCAAAAGACATCACTCCTTAGTTGTAAGAAAATTTTTAGATATTTGAAAGGCATACCAACTTTAGGACCTTTGGTATTCTAGAGATTCTTCAATTAAAACTAGATGCTATATAACTAATAGTGACTATGCAGGGAGCAACTCAAGATAGGAAGACCTACAACTAGAAGGTTGTCAGTTTTTTGGAAAATAGGTTTGATATCATGGCAGTATAAGAAGCAAACTGTGGTTGCCACCTCTACAACTGAAGCTGAATATGTGGCTGCTGCTAGTTGCTGTGGACAAGTACTCTGGATTCAAAATCAATTGCTGGATTATGGGTATAATTTCATGAATACTATGATTCACATTGATAATAACAGTACTATCTGCATTATTGAAAATCCTATTCAACATTCTATAACAAAACATATAAAGATTAGACATCATTTTATAAGAGATTGCAATGCTAAAAATTAATTCAAATGGTTAAAATTGATATTGAACATAAGGTTGAGACTTCGTTACAAAAGGTTTTGATGCTTGAAGGTTTCAGTACTTGGTCTCAAGTATTGGAATGCTTAATCCTTAATGTTTAAATCTCTTTATGTCTTTGTAAAGTTTTGTAAAGGATTAGTACTGTTAGTTGTATCCATTAGTACTGCTAAGTATAACTAGTACTGTCAGTTATACTTAATACTGTTAGTTAAAACTGCTAGTCAAAATTAATACTGCTAAACAAGAAAATGCTTTGGATTGTGTTTTTCTTAGTTTTGGACTAACACTTGCAGGATAAGCAAATTAAGTGTGTAATGTTGAATGCTTCACCTCTGAAGTATTGTTTGAGGGGAGGCTACTTATGTCAATATGCAGTCAAGCATGGATGAAAGGACATGTAATATCAAAAGTGGTTTAAAAAGAATCAAAAACATCTAGGCATGTTAAAAGAGGTCAGGACACCAAGATACCTCAGTCTAGTGGCCCCCCTGTAAAGGTTGGTGATGAGACTGTCCATAATGAGTTGGGTGACAAAATAGAAAGGGCTGCATCTACTGCTTCTAGCTTAGAAGCAGAGCAAGACAGTGATAACATCAATAGGACCCAATCTATGGCAACACTTAATGAGCCAAATCCTTAGAGAACTGGTTTCCAAGGTAGCGTCTGCAGTGCCAAGATACCATATTGGGGGTGTAGATGCTTAAACTAGGTTTGAGACTACATCTAAATAGTCCAATGATCCACCTTTCTCAAAAGTTAACACACTTAGAAGTGGGGAGGACAACATGAACTAAATGGAATTTGATGACACATTGTACAACACTGTCTAAATTGGTGAGAAAAAGAATAGAGATATTAAGTGAGCTGAAAAACAGAAAGAGAGTTGTGTGATAAAAACAGAAAGAGTGAATTGGTGAGCAAAAAGAATTGAGAGATATTGTGTGAGCATAAAAACAGAAAGAGAGATTGTGAGAGTCAATATTTGTTGATGAAATGCTCTTTGGACAAAATTAAGGTTAATACTGGTATCTCAATGTTAGTACTATTGGGCATTACTTAGTACAGCTGGGCATTACTTAGTACTGATAGTCATATTTTAGTACCGCTGGGCTTTGAGTTAGTACTGCTAGGCTAATATTAGTACTGCTGAGTGACCGTTAGTACTGTTTGAGCCATAACAGATTTTCCTTCTCTAAATATAGCCGTTGTGAAATTTCCGCCAACTACTTCGTCTATAGGTTTGACTAATTGGAGAATTCATGATCTTTCTATATAAACATAAGATTTCTTCAAGATAAGTACAAATCTTATTCAGTCGGTGCAATTTAAAACCTTAAAAACTCTCTCATATCTCAATTACCTCTACCAAAACACTTATACTCTCTCCCACGACCATATCCCAGAACCTTAATTCCCTTTCTATTCATCAAATGGCGAGTTTAGAATTTCTTGACAAGCACAACATGGTTGCGTACTTAGAGAAGTTAGAAGGAAGTGTAGGGTTTCATCAAATCATTGATTTTCTTACTGCAAGTCACATCAAGAATTCCCTCACTGAATGCCTAATCCTTTATACTTCTCCTATAGAACAATTTTGGCAAACTGCTGCTTTGAGCACAAATGAGGATGGAGGCAGGGGAATCACTGCTACCATAGATAGTCAAGGTATTTGTTTATGAGGCCTCCATTAGAAGACATCTCAAGCTTGAGGATTCTAAAGGTCTTAAAACTCTACCTACTATAGAAATTTTTGAGCAACTGGCTCTCATGGGGTATGTAATCACTTTTGATAGCCTAACTTTTCAAAAGGGACATTTTCCCCTCAGTGGAAATTCTTCATTCTCCACTGTTTGAGTCCTAAGAAGACTGCTTAGGAGCAGTTTAGTAGCAATATAGCTACTACTATCATTTTCCTGGCAACTAACCGTACCTTTAATTTTTCAACTTAATTTTTGGGGCCAATGTATAGACATAATAGTAGGTCAAATTTTTTTATGTATCCCAGATTCATTCAAATATTTTTGAACAAACGCAAGGGAATGCTTTTCCCTCATAAGAAAACTTTTCCTACTCCTACCCTTACATAAAAACTGTTCAGTAATATGAAAAGGGCTTCCAAAGGATATTCTGGGGTGGACATTCCACTATTTCCAACCATGCTCACTACACCTAAGTCATCTCCTTCCAGAATAACATCTTCATCATCCTTATCACCCCAAACACATCTATCAACCTCATAACCACCATCTAACCAAACCACACCTGTTACTACGGAGGCTGTTCCAATGCCCCATGAATCACCTCTCTAAAGTGTTCACTCACTTGGACGTGATAGGGGTAGTTTATCACTTAATGAATTGACAGATCCTCTGACCTCACTGTCCAAGAGGCTGAAAGCTTGGAGGTCTGAATAAAAAGAAACTCAAAACAGACTACAATTTTGCTCTTACAAAACTGATCAAAAGTGAAAGAAGTTAAGCATAAAAATCAAGAAAACAAGCCAAGCTAGGAGAGAGCTAAAGTAGTAATCATTTGATGATGAGGAAGCAAAGGAGGATCTTCCAATCAGGGTGAGGAGTTTGGATTAACGAACTGAGACTTGGATACTGAATTTCTTTGGTTTCCTCCACTTGCTGCAGAATTAGTGGGTGGATTGATGGATACAAGATTATAAACAACCAAGAGTAGTTAGGTGTTTTTAGTGCAGCTACAGCTCTTGCAGATGCAGCTAGAAGAAGACAAAGTGTTGAAAATGTTCAAACTTACACCAGAAGAAGAAGAGAAGTTATACTCTTACGTGTGGAGTTAGTACTAGAGCCATAGATTAGTTAGTACTTTTGATATAGTAACTGCCAGTAGATTAGTTAGTACTCTGCAGATATTAGTACGTCAATGAATTTGGATAGTACTCGCTGGTGTAAAAGGCAAAGGACAATGCAAAGCAATTATGTATTAGTGCTGAGCCACCATAGAATATCAAGAAGATGGATTTCAGTACTGCGTGTTGATTAGGAATTAGCTAAGAATAGGTATTTAAGGAGGAACACAGCTAGAATTCACTGCGAACAGGAAGCTAGATTGAAGGCAAAACAAGAACAAGAAAGGATTAACTTTGAAACAGCCTTGGAATTGCAAAAGTAGTTGGATGAAAGAGAAGAAGTTGCAGCTAAAGTTAATCAAGCTCATGATATTGATTGGAGTGATCCTGCTGTTCTAAGATATCATACACTTCAAAATAGACCTTTCTATATGGCTGAAGTAAGGAAGAACATGTGTTTGTATCGAAGAATCAAGGTGGAACAAGATGATCATTTTAAGGAATGAGCTATGAAGACCATTAGACCTATATTTGGGAAATAGTATGGGGAAATCAAAATCAGGCATTAATACCTTAATGGTTTTCTAAGAATTGAAAGGAAGTTATAAAGAGATACATGGGGGGAGGATTTGATCTTCAACAAGAATCTTCAAAACCAGTTGAAGAAGAGATAGTTCAGCAAGATGATGTTATAGTTGAACAAGCTGTGAAAGAAAGTTATAGGACAGCTGGAGGGAGAAGAAAGAAATTACTTGCTAGGAAAAGAGCAAAAGAAACTCTTAGTGAAGAAAGTGCTAAGAAACAAAAGTTAGAAGATGATACTGAGAAAGAAGAACTTCAAGTTTACTTGAACATTATTCTACAAGAAGAAAGTCTTAATATTGAATCATTGGTAACAAAGTATCCAATAGCTGATTGAGAGACACATATTCTAGGAAATGATCAATACTATTATCAAATCAAAAGAGCAGATGGAAGTGTTAAACATTACAAGATATTTAGTGCAATGCTTTATGATTTTGATAGGCAAGATGTGCTGGAATTATACAGATTGGTCAAGGATAGATTTCAGACAGCAAGTCCAGAAGGTTATGACTTATTGCTTTGGGGAGATCTAAAGACATTGATTGAACCAAATGAAGAAGATGAAATATGGAGAAATCAACAAGACTGGAATCTGATAAACTGGAAGTTACATAATTTTTGTGGAGTTCATGTGCTTTTAATGGATACTGGTTTAGTGATTCACATGATGGTTGAAAAGAAATATCCTCTGTCACAAGATACTCTTTAAAAATGTTGAGTAGAAGGCTAGAAGTTGATTATCAAAGTGAAATGGGCTATGAGCTCATTAGGTTTGTCAAGTCACAATTACAGCAGTAGAAATGTGATTGGAAGCATCCTCATACATCAGACTAAAAGATTTTGATTCAAAAGAAACTTGAGATTTGATCAATCACAAGTTTAGGGGAGGATTGTTGGGAATAAATCTTCATAAGTTAGTACAAGAACTTAATACTTCTTAGAATATAACTACCAGTATTAACTAGGCTAGTACTGCCAGAAGAAAGTTAGTACTGCCAGTACTAAACTTAGTACTGTTGGAAGACTTTATACTACTGCATGAAGATTACAACTGTAAGAGAGATAAAAGCGCGTTTTGTTATATGTATGAACTTATTGTGTATATCTTATATAATTAGCAGATACGTAGATATCTTATATAAGTTTAGAAGATTTGTATCTTGTTAAAGGACTCCTTGTGTATAAAAGGAGCATCTAGTTATGGTTTGTAAAAACACATCTCAATAGGACAAATTCATAAGTTAAGGTTGTAAACCCTAGTACTAGATAGAGTACTCGTATTATTCATCATAAAAATATTGAAGCTTTTTGGTTATATTCATTATTCAATCTACTACATCACAGTTTACTATTACATTCATATTCTTCTAAGTACTAAAGAGTAGATTCCGCATACTCTTAGTATCAACAAAGTTTCTTCGTTCTTTCTAGCATAGTTGTCTTGAATCTATTCAATACAACTAACCCTTTAACAAGGTTTGCAAGATCAAGTTGGGATCAACATGAATGAATGAATGAAATTGTTGTGGATTGTTTAAATGTGTATATTTATTTAGATATGTATGTATTTAGATGTGTGCATGCTTATATTATTTTGTTCATGAATTTCTATATGTTATCCTAATTGTACTTGTACAAATTTAGATAAATATATAAATTATATCTCTAACTCTGTCTTTGTTTTGTTGTATATGATTGCAGACCCAGTTTGACTTGAAGCATCATATGCAATCCCAGCGCTAGACAGATATCAATGCGGGCATCTAGCAACATTTGTAAAAGTTATACAATACCAACAAGGCTTCCCTCAAGGCAGCGCATTGGGTTATAAACCCCGAGACCAGGATGTACGACGTGCAGAGCATCAGGCAGCGACGTCTCGAGAACATTACCCCGGCAGATTGGGATGCCCAAATTTCCTTTTGGAATGATCCCAGGAACTAAGCCCGAACCGAATTAAAATCGCCAAAACTGGCCAAGAGCACGGTCGTAATGCCAGGCACGGATCCCAATCAACTTGGCTCGCAAAACTCGAGATCAGATGTTTAATAAACATTATAATTATTTTAACACACATATATACAAATAAACATTATACGCTTGGTGTGTTATGATTTGTCGTTTTTAATTTGTTTCATCTTATATACGTGTGTATGTATAGATGGAGAGCTCATCCACTCGAGAGTACCCATCGCTGATCAACACCTTCTTCGTGACACACACTGTTGGCGGGGTATTCGTGTGGGATGAGGGCCGAGCTCTATACGTAAGTTTGGTTTCAAAACACGCACTTTAATGATTTGTCCAGAAATAATGTAGCAACAAGACTAATATATTAATTATCTTGTGTTTTTGTCACTACATAGGATGAGATGTTGAGGCTGCAGCGTCTAGGCTCCAACACCGAGACGGGTGTGCCCTACACCGAAGAAGAGATCATGGCCATCGTTCGAAAGGGCAAGCAGCGGGGGCACCTTCCCGGTGTTGGTAGGGTATTGCCGGGACGCGCCACGGATGGATGTCCACCCCCGCCTCAATCCACTGTCGACCCCACCGATGTCGAAAAGCTCAAAAAGAGTAACAAGAACCTAACCAAACAGGTGAAAATAATGATGAGGCTTTTTAGGAGTGACAAAAAGTTTTCACAGATGCTTACACAGTTTGAGCCATCACCTGAGTTTGGGGGTGCTAGCAGGAGTGGCGGGTGCAGGGATGATGAGCCCGGCGACGATGAGGACGGTGACGAGGATGAGGAGGATGGCGATAGTTAGAGATGTTATATATATAGGGATTAGTAAGCTATTTTTGTTTCTTCACTATATTATTGCGAACCTATGTAAACATTTGTTTCCCAGTACATGTTATCTAGTTGATTGTTGACTTGTATCTTGCGGATAATGCAAGGTTTGTGACTAGGAAGCCCCTTATGTAGACCTATAAATTGGTGTTTTATTAGGATTTATTATACGATTTAGCTTTATAAGATCAAATGGCGCTGATCCGTTATAGTGTATTGTGTATTTTTCCGTACAAGTTATGAATGGGGTTTAATTTGGATAGAGTCTATATTGGTTTATACAGGTTTGATGTTTGGTAGATTTTTTTTGGAAAAAAAATCTGGAAATTTCCTGCTGTGCAGGCTGCTCAAAAAAAATGCAGACGTATCCTAGGGGACATGTCGCCCGAGAAAACTCACACTAAAAAAATTGCAGATCAATCCCGGGCGACATGTCGCCCTGGAAAACCAAAACTAAAAAAATGACATATCAATCTCGGGTGACATGTCGCCCGGGTTAACCAGTACTAAATGACAAAAGTTGTTTTAAAAGTTGACAAGTCAACGTATATGAAAATTTTCCCAGGCGACAGACGCAATTAATTAATTAATCAATCATCATGGTTAATTAGTTTTTTTATGAAAGCACTTTCCCGGGCGACATGTCGCCGGGGAAAATCATCCACCGTGGAACTTATTAGTTTGACTGAAAGTATGTGTGCCCCACCAAGTCGATCGGGAAAGTCGCCCAGGAAAGGATCCCTGGCGTGCTTTTCCCTTCAATTTATCCCGGGCGGACTTTTCGCCCGGGATTGGTATCCCCAGCGACAAGTCGCCCGGGAAGGCACAGATTTGTCACTAGGGATAGTGGTAAATGTTGTAGTGATAAGCCACGGCAATTTTATTGTAAAAAATAATAGAGATATGGACTATGTGTGCTTTAAAATTTATGAAGTTGAACGGTATTTGTTAGACTAATGAGGTTTGATATCCGCGCTTTGATGTGTGGTGTTTACGTATTGTATCATTTTATGATTATTTGATATTTGTTGTGACCTACTTGCTATGTTATAAATACGTGAAAAATAGTTGGTACGGGCTTAGTTAATCTTTAACGGACCAAATAAAAATATTTTAAAGCCCACTAAAAAATAGCCTAAGTTCGAGCACAAACCTAACTGGCCCGCAAGCTTAAGCCCATGACTGCATATGGGCTAACTATGGACTAATATTAAGAAGATATTTTATGATGCATATTGGGCTAAATAGTTAGAGCATAAGGTATCATAAGCCATGACTTGAGCTATCCTCGAAAACGCCACTTGATAGAACAAGCCCCATACAGCACCTCGCGTTTTCTAGTGCTGAGCCGTCACCACCACACCAAATGCTCTCAAAAAACGCCATGTGATCCCACGAGACCCACACCACTACTCACGTTTTTAGGTATTTTTCTTGCGTTATAGAGGGAGTGTACTTGGACGGCACCAAAATGTTACTCGAACCCACACCACTCCACTACTACTACTCCGCGTTTTCAGGTAATATTATAGCTCAAGTTAGCCCAATACGCATCTTAAAATACTTTTTTAATATTAGCCCATAGTTAACCCATATCCAGTCCTGGGCTTGGGCTCGTGGGACGGTTTGGCTTGGGCTAATTTTTTTAATGGGTTTTAACATATTTTTATTTGGTCCGTCAAAGATTAACTAAACCCGTCTCAGATATTTTTCACGTATATACATAACAAGTCGTTATTCAGTGAGTCACAACAAATATTAAATAACTGTAAAATGACACAATGCCTAAACACCCTACTGTAAAACGTGAGTATGAAACCTTGTTGTCTAACGAATACTATTCAACTTCCATAAATTTTAAATCACACATAGTCCATCATATCTCAAATATTATTTTGAGTAAATTGCAAAATACATCCCTGTGATTTGAACTTTCTCACACAATACATCCCTGTCAAAAACTTTTGGCAGTTTACATCATTCGTTAGGCAAACGTTAAACATAATACATCCCTGAGGACGAACGATGCAAATATTTTTCCGTTATCTTCTGACGAGGGATGTATTTTGCAATGCAAACCACAGGGATATATTTTGCAAATATTTTATCTTTTATTTTTATTTTTATTTTATTTTATTTTTATTATATTTTTTATAATTTTATATTATTTTTTTATTTTATTTTGTTTTATTTTTATTTTGTTTTATTTTTATTTTGTTTTATTATTATTATTATTATTATTACCATTGGCTTTTTTATATTATTAATATTTTTTTGTTTTTTATCAGTTTGGTATGTTTTTTTTCGTTTTTGTCTGTTTTTCTTCAACGTTATTATACATGTTGATATGTTTTTGTATGTAGAAAAACGAAATGAATAAAAAAGTATTAAAACGTACGAAAACGTACAAAAAAAAGTATACAAACGTATTAAAACGTACATTTTTCTGTTTTTGTATGTTTTACGTTTTTTACGTTTTTTTACATTGTTTTTTCGTTTTTTACGTTTTCGTATGTATTAATACGTTTTTATACTTTTTGATACATTGGTTTTTCTACGTTTTTGTACGGATGAAAACGTATCAAAATATTAAAAAACAGATAAAATCTGACAATAAATACGGATGAAAACATATAAAAGCGGATGAAAGCATACGAAAATGTACGAAAACATATAAAAACGTATAATAATGTCGGTGAAAAACGGACCAAAACGAAAAAAACATACCAAACAGATAAAAAAACAAAAAAATAATATTAATAATATAAAAAAAATAAAAAAAGCAATAGTAATAATAATAATAAATAAATTAATAAATAAATAAATTAAAATAATAAAATAATAAAAATTAAACAAAAATTAAAAAATTAAAAAAACAAAACAAAATAAACTAAAAATAAAATATGCAAAATACATCCCTGTGGTTTTCTCACACAATACATCCCTCGTTAGAAGATAACGGAAAAATATTTTCATCGTTCGTCCTCATGGATGTATTATGTCTAACTTTGCCTAACGAAGAATGTAAGCTGCCAAAAGTTTCTGACAGAGATGTATTGTGTGAGAAAGTGTAAACCATAAGGATGTATTTTGCAGTTTACTCTATTATTTTTTACAATAAAATTGTCGTGGCTTATTTTATGCCACATAGTGCTAATCAAACAAAGGAACAATAAAACGAAACAATTAGTCAAAGATAGGACCCGCAGGATTCCATTTTTCTAAACGCATGTAATGTTTACACTCATTACAAGGACTATAAACGAAATGAATGTTGAGTGAACATGTTGGTCCTTTAGAATCTGATATAAGGTTTATCAACTTTAAACTAATCAGATTCCATAGCAACAAAGTGAGTTTTAAACAAATATATATAAACAATATAAAGAACAAGTTTAAAACACACAGAAGTACTTTTCAACGTATAGACTTTTATTAGAATCAAATAAAGAATCTATGACACACCTTGCTTGCGGAATAACAAGGTGGTTGAATGACAATTGGGGTGTTATCTCCTTCGAACTTAAACTTTAACCTATGTTAAAAGTTTAAGAAAACAAACTTATTATGATCAAAACTGAAGCTTCAGCTTTTAGTGGTACGAGTCAGTTTGTTTGAGAGATAAATGAACTCTTCAATGTGTTTTCACATTAATTGGAAGAGATAACATTTACTCTGAGAAATACTTGTCCCTTTATAGGCAAAAAGATTAGTTTTACAAGTTAACCTAGTACGCGTGTCACACATTTAATGGGTGGTTGAGATAACATTAAATGTTGACATGCTTTAGAGTACCAGGTACAGTCCTTTGAGGAAAAGCGAATGTTCTTCTCTGCTGACTTTAGAAGCATCTTTTCCAAAAGAGATTGCTTTATTCCTTTTGACATAAGGCAATTTTTTTCCTGCCTTATAAACCTTCTGGAAGTGAAACTTATGTTTCAAATAAGGAGATAGACTATTTTACGTCAAACCTGGAATTTGTCAACGCATGCTAAACTGACGCTCCAACCAAGGGCCTTACTCATTTTCTGACCACTTGCATACCCTGAAGTGAAGATACTTCCGATTCCCAATCTTCTAAGGACCTGAAGAGCTGATGCTGAAGGAACTTCAAACATCTCAAAACTGAACTACTTTAGCTTGAGTAACTTAGGGGATTTTTATGTTTAAATCTACTGAAAGACTGAAGGGCTCAGGAACTGAACCCAACAATCTCCCCCTATTTGAATATACAAATAGCCTAAGTTAAAATCAGTAGTAAGTAAGCAAAACAACTTCTTCTTACATAACTGATATAAATTGAACAACATAAACTGATAACCATTCATTCCAACTTTCATTACATTACTTTTACAAAAGATAAAGTCAATACAAAAGATTATTACACTTGATGTTCCTGTTGCTCACTAAACCTCTTCTCTATGTTGAACTTGATGACTTGTGCTTCTTTGATGACCTGGAATGGTATGTTAAATCACCAGTTCTTTTTCTTTTCTTGTTAGCTAAATCATTTAGGCTTAATCCAGAGGATCTTGTTCTGGAGGGATTGTTGAAGTCCATATGTAGCATCTTATTTCAGCTTTGTTTTAAGGTAATTCCATTCATTAGTCTCTATCAGTTCATAGATGGTTTTCCATCCTTTTTCTTTTCTATCAAGACAAGCATGTACTACCTCTCTCCATTCAGCCAGCTATAAGTCACTGGCTTTAAATTTTTCAATGACTTCAGCTATCTCATCTGCCCTATATACCTTCAGTGAGATAGGGCCCTTTTTAGTGAGAACATCACAGTTGATATTCTTGGAGCTTTGTCTTCTTTTCTTCATCTTCTTATAGTATTTTTCATAGATTAACTTCTTGTTGTAGTACTGTGTGACAATATCTATGCCCAAGAGATTAACTAGTTCATTTTTCAGGTTTGTGTCAGCATCCTTCCCCCCTCCCCCCTCAGCAGGTGAACTAGTTGCTTTGTCTACTGAAGGAACACCCATGGTTGTGGCTCTTGATGCATTTTCCACCAGAGTGGCAAACCTGTTTAAGGTATAGGTAACCTTTTTCAAAAGACTTAGAAGAGAATCCAAAGTCTTGAGCTTTTCCTGAACTGAAGATACTAGATGTGGTAAAACAAGAAACTCTGCTGGAAGTTCCCATTGAATGTTCTTTAGTTTAGCAACATGGGATGAGAGATTGGAGATAGTGGAAGTGAAGGTCTCCAGTTTTGATGGGATCTCTTTTAGATCCCCAGGTAGCTCTAATTCATGTATTTAACATGCTGCTTTAGCTCTTTAATTTCCTTACTTAATTCAGTGACTTTAGATGGGAGCTCTTTCAGTTCAGTTGGTAAACAGCTAGCAAAGTCATGTGAGGCTAAGAGCTTAGCCAGTTCAGGTTTTAGAGAGGTTACCATAAGAGTAGTGAGTTGGTTGATGTCTGGATATGAGGGCTTGGCCTTTAGTGATGCAGTTTTAGCTTCAGCTGCTGCCTTTTGGTGTTCCAGCTCTTTCTTCTAAGACTGAAGTAAATGAACCTGAGCCATTAACTCTTGAATTTGAGCTGATCTTGGAGATGGAGGATGTGGGACTGAAGTACCTTTAGGGACAATCTGATATAGTTAGAGGTTTTGTTCAGCAATTAAACTTCATCTTCTTCATCTTTAATTAGAAAACAAGAATTGGTTCAATCTGTTTAGGGATGTCAGGATTGAAAAGGCCGATCTTGTGTCCTATTCAAAAATCCGATAAATCCTCCCAGCTTTTTATTTTTCTTTGATATTTCATCACTTCCTGCGTTCTTGCTTTTATAACAACCCAGAATTTTCATCAAATGCATAATCAATCTATTTTACTATGATCACAATTATACGGGGAAATTTTTCGCTTTATTACATTACTTGTATTGTCAATACCTCAGTATGTCATGTAACTTGCATAACTAAAATAGACGAGCTTACGCAACCAATCTATGGCTCTAAATTCCTACTTATATATTCAAGTAAACATCACAATATGTCAAGTCAATATCATCATATCCTTATTACAAAGTACATTATTCCTATAATGTACCATTCGCAACGTTATATCAAAACGGGCTTTAAACCGTTATCATATACCTCTAAACCCTAAATTCCATGAAAGGTTAATATCTAAAGTGAATGTACAAGCTACTAAAGCATATATACAAGTAATATAACATTTCATTTGAAATATAAACTCCCTCCAAGTCAAGTATAAGTTTTTCAAAGCAGCAATGACAAGTCATTAAGCATGACATCGAAAATAACCGTTTTACCTTTGGTTTCATTCTAATTTCTTCACCATCAACTTGTGTAACAAGCTACTAACACTCAATAATACAATGTATAATACGCCTAATTATTCTATTCATAAACTTTCATACACATATTTACACTCAAAACCCTAATTCAAAACTCTAAACCCTAAAACCGAGCTAGTTTCTAAACCATGACTCGTTTCTTCATTTATATCCATTGTAAACCTACACCAACTCTCAAATAAGTTTTAATAACCTAATTTATAACATTATCAATCATTTTCAAACATCATTCCATCATCATTTCATCATTCTACTTCAATTACATAAGAAATAAATCTAGGAAACCCTAATTGTACCCTAATTGTGATTTTGACCCGTTTACTCATTTTTAGACCATCTCATTCCCAAGTAAGCAACCAAGAGTCATTGTAAACCCATAAAATGAGTTTACAAACCTTTATACATCATTAACCATCCTTGCTTCAACAATGTACGATAATTACAAAGCTAGAAAACCCTAAAAGCCTTATATGAACCCTAATTCCAAGCTACGGCTTATTCTTTCAATTTCAACCCATTTTAACTAAAACCAATGATCAAACTTCATTTATAATACTTTATTTAAGCTCTAGGATCTGTATTCCATCATTCCTAAACAAGAGTATGCAAAATATAAACCAAGAAAGTCAAGAAAACCCTAAACCATACCAAATGGAACCCGCGACTCTATTTCTTCATTTTAAACCCATTTTAACCCAAACCAATTACAAACTTTTGCTAATTAACTTATTCACAGACCTTAAGAACCTATTTTAACCATCCTTGATCATCATACACGAAATGCAACCAAGAAAACTCGTGTAAAACCTTGTCGAGCCCAAATCTGACCCGCACCTATTTCTTACCCATTTTAACCTATTTAAAACTCTCCCATGTGCAAGATACCACCATGGATACCTTCTAGATGACCTAGATCAGCTTACTAAGCTGCTTGGAACACTTCATGGCCAAGGATAGAGGCACATGGCCTCTCCTTTTTACTACTTCAGCCGCGGCAGCAAGAAGAAGTAGCCAACACATCCAAGCTACTAATAGACCTTCCACACTTCATTTTCTAGCCTCAACACATCCCTAACTAGCTGCTACAGGTGTCAAGAGCAGAACCCATGGCTTCCTTAACCTCCTCATCTCCAATTGACTATAAATAGCACCCTTGTATCTCCATTCAAACTCGCACCACCCATATCCTCTCTCAAACCCATAAGGCATCAATACTTTTCTCCCATATGATCCTAGGATCAATAAATAAGGTCAAGAAGTGAAGCCCTGAAGAAATTGAAGCCTCGGAGTGAAGATACAAGGCGAACAAGTGGAAATACTACCAGAAATGACCCATTTCCACCATTTTTGCTCCTTGAAGCTCAAACCCAGGTTCTAGATATTCTACTTCTGCTACTACACCCTTATAATGTTCATCTGATCCTAAATATACTCTTGTTAAAGTTTCATAACTCAATTCATGCTCATTTTCCATTTGATCCAAAACCCGTACACCCCGAAAAACCCTATATTTCGCGTTTATCAAAAAAATAAATGTATATAATGGTTAAATAATGTTATAATATATCCAAGCATTCTAACTAATGTTAAAAACTCCAATTTATTGATTAATGAAGGAATTTGAACTTAAAACCCGCGCGTTTACGTTTTGAAACCCTAATTTGACCCGTTTTGCTTCCTAGCCTAACGAATCGTTATTTTAAACTTGCGTTACGTTAAAACTTCATATTTTAGTTTATTATAACTTATAAATATCTTTTGAAATGTTAAAAGAACTTGCAGCAATGGACAGTTTTTGTAATATAATCTCAAATGCAAGGGGTATATATCGTAACTTTCTGAAACTTATAACTAAAAGGGGCTGAAAATGTCATTTTATCAAAAGTTAAACTTAGGGGTCTATATTTTTAACTTTCAAAGTGCAAGGTTTACTTGGTATATCTTTAAAAGTTGAAGGACCAAAGTCATAAAAATGCAAACTCCAAGGACTATTCTGCAACTTTTCAAACCCCAGGGTCTAAAATGTAACATTTTGAAAAAGTATAAAAACATGTTTAAAACCTTACAAGACATAACTTTAATTAACGCTTGACGTGCTTAACATTTCCAGATATTGATCAAAACGCTTAAAACCGATTATATCATATCACAATACTAGGGAGCTTCATATTAAGGAGTTTCATCTTGGTATTACGTTCTGACTGAGTTGTTGGGTTTACGATTTAAAGTGCCCTAGCTCCTCAAACGTTTACTGAATGACTTCTGAGTTATGATGGCCCGAACGGTGATACAATAATTCCAAACTTTCCAATCAAACTCATAACAATATTAAACTCTTAAAACTAAAGTTCTAGAGTACAATCTTCCTAAGACTCAACATATTTACTCAGGTTGCGTGACGTGGCTGTTTACTATCATTTACTATATCAACCTTCCCCGGTTAAGATTGTGATAAGGTCGTCACTTTTTCATTTTGGAATATTTATTACATCTACATACAGTGAGATTCCATAACCATCGCCCTTTACTTATTTTACAGTTTTATAAACAGCGGGGGGGATACATGCTTGTTACTAAAACAAGACTTAGTGAGTTCATAGCCTCACTTTTAATCTCTTTAATCTTTTCATAAACCCGTGAGGGGGATACATGCTATAAATTACGAATACAAGTGTTTTCCAGACTATATGCTAACCTGATATACCATTACAATTAATGTCTAAGTTACTTATGCCAAAAGTCCCTCATTATCATGGACCATTAATCACTTACGGGTGAACGCGAATATTGTGGATAGATCTATCGGGATTGACGAATCCTGTTTGTGTTAGCCGGATAGGTAACCAAACACACTATATTTGAATTTCATAGGTATATGGCAATTACCTACACCGAGGGCCATTATCTCTATATATATATATATATCACATCAATTTGGGTATATATATACACTAGTCAGTTTGTGTGCCATGAGCTTAGACGAGACAATAACGCAATTATACCATAACATTATACATGCAATACCATTTTCCCATGATAATTGTATTCGTTACAATTATTACAAATAACGGGTGTATAACAATGTAACCCAATACCACACTATAACGCATTACTATGACACTGCTTTTATAACAATTACTTATGATGACTTGTATTCAACTATTACATTTCAAACCTATGAATTTCACTCAACCATTGTGTTGACTTTTTAGCATGTTTATCTCAGGTAATTGAGCAACTTATGGCACGGAGTGGCATGGACTTGAAGATGGCTAAAACTTGTTATCATTCACATTGTATGTAACTAGATTTTGGGACCTGCCTTTGTAAAACTCTGATTTTAAATGAATGATAACGTATCTTTTGAACAAACGTCTCTTTTGAGTCATTTTCTATGATTATGATTGTTGTATCCATGAAGTAATACCCTAGATTAGCTTCTGCTGCTATATGTAAAAATGGGGGTGTTACAGATTGGTATCAGCGCCATGGTTATAGAGAACAAGGTCAAAACCTTAACTATAACCACATTTCTTTTTCTAGCCATCAAAGTCCTCCGTGCCACTGCATTCCCAGAACAGTATGTAAAGATACATAACTATTATACTATATTATAAATAACTTATGTTATTTACAACTGGGTTGTTATCAGAACGATGTCTTCTCCCAACCACTCTACTTCTGATATTGAGGATGCTTTTTCCTCTATGAATATTCTTAACTATACTTCGGTCTCATCGGATTATTTCCCAACTTCATCGAAAAGCAGTTCTTTTAACTCTTCAGAAAACTCTAAAGATAATATGATCTCACCAGTATTCTCACCTTTCTACAATAATCCTTGTTTAAAGGACGTACACACATTTAATACTAAGGAATCACCTATTTCATCACCAGATCCTATTACTCCACCAGTTGTTTTAACTCCATCTCTGGTATTACCACCATCACTACTATTTGTTCCTCGATATTTCTTTATTCCTGAAGAACTATTACCACCTAAGAAGAAAATCCATCCCCCATATTCTTCCTCAACTACGTTGTCTAATTCATCTCGGAATCAAACATGTGATTTGGTATCACCATCTTTCTCAGTTTATACTCCTATCCCACATCAAATATTTAAAATAGGAAAAAGTTCAATTAAGATGCATCTGAAACATCATGAGGAACAAATCGAAGATATTTTGAATTACTTAGATGAACTCTCTTTTTACCACATTGAGAAAATGGAAGAAGGACGTATTAATAGAATGATTATACGAAGAAATGGTAACGAACTAAAGTCCAAACTTAAGAGAATCCGTACTCAGATTATCAAACTTCATAAGAAGCAATTAGGGCAAAAGGATAAGATTTCCTTTGCTCACTACAGAATTTACAATCTTGAATAAATAATTGAGGAGATCCAAGCTCGTCACCAAACAAATCAGGAAGATCTTTAGAATGCCATCTACAAGCTCAAAATCAAAAAACTATCAGACTAGTTATAGCTTCATCCTAGCCACGGGATGTGTGGTATAAATAAAAACACTTGTCAAATCTTGACTATGTACAGTACTAAGACAAGTTGTTCTTAATACAAAGGAAAATCCCGTTACCTTTTTGTTTCATAAATACCAACTTATATCTCTTTCATCATCATCCATGTCATCATCATATGCATCATTATCTCTGTCTCCATCATTATGAATCATACCATAACCTCTAGATGCTTATAAGTGCTTAAAAATTCAAAAATAAGCATTACTCTTTAAGCATTTTAAGCATCACATTTTCTTTTAAGTATTACCTTTCAAAACTTGTGATATCATTCTTACTACGTGTTGTCTTATGTTGATAGAATGCCTCCCAAGAGGACGTCAACATCCGAAACACCAGCCATAACTTTGGCTGCCATCCAGCAACTTGATTACTGATGGCATTTCCTCAGCTCTTAAAGCACAAGCTGCAACAATGGCAAGTGCTAGTAATCCCAACAGGAACACTGGGCCTACTGGAACTCCTGTAGCAAAAACGAGAAACTTTAAAGAGTTACGTTATCTGATTAACCTTCTACTTCAATGGTACGGAAGGAGCAGTTGGCCTCATTTCCTGGTTTGAGCGGACTGAATTGGTATTTTCTCGTAGCAACTGTTCCGAGGAAAACAAAGAACCATTTGCCTACCTAGGGTACTTTAACTGATGATAGCCTGTCCCTAGGGGAATCATAAGCTCAACCTATTGATCAAGCCAATCAAATCACTTGGACCGAATTGAAAAGACTCTTAACCGATAAGTATTGCCCTCGAACTGAAGTCAAGAAAATGGAAGACGAATTTTACAACTTGGTTGTGAAAGGAAATGATCTTAAGACTTACATTAGGAGATTTCAAGAATTAGCCGTCTTATGCCCAAACATGGTACCAAACGCCGAGAAACTTATGGAAGTCTTCATCAATGGATTACCTAGAAGTATTGAAGGAAATGTTACTGCCTCGAAGCCTCAAACTTTGGAGGAAGCCATCAACATAGCCCAGAGGTTAATGGATCAGATAATAAAGCATGATTCTGTGCAAGAAGCTAATGATCGTAAACGAAAGCTTGAGGATAAGGGAAACATCATCAACAACAACTATCAGAATAACTATAACAATAACAACCGTAACAATGATCACCACCACCAGCAGAACAAGAAGCAAGAAACCTTCAGGACTTATACTGCTACCAATGGGTATACTGGGAATCGTCCCTTGTGTGAAAGGTGCACCCTGCATCACATAGGTCCTTGCACTGTCAAGTGTCGAACTTGCAACAAGATAGGTCATCTGACCAAGAACTGCAGAAGACCGGCTACTGGAAACAACCAACAAACAGTGTCCGTAACCTGTAATGCCTGTGGAAAGAAAGGACATTATGCGAATCAGTGCTCAAAAGCAAACAACAGGGCCACAAGAAAGCATACTTAGAGACAAGCTTGCTTTTATTCACTTTAGGATTTCTACCCTAGAAACAACTCTCGAGGATATTCAAATTTCATCAGAATCTTCTTCGATCTGAAAACCTCAATCATCAAGCTACAATCCTTGTCGTCTGTTACTTTTATCTAGAATCCTATCTCAAGATACTTAGCATAAGTATCAACTCTTTTAGAGTTTCATATGTAAAGTTATCCATGAAATAATAAAGTGATAATTCCGTTACATCTTGTTATCTGGTGGTATCAAAACTTGTCATCGTTTGTCAATTCCATTAATCCTATTATGTTCAAACTCTGAATACTCTCCTCATACCTTTGCAACATAAATTTTCATCCTCGAATATATGGGCGTCAGTATAATCAACATCTCAATATTATTTAACCATTCATGATCATATCATTTTCTACACCTTACCGTTTCCATATCATGTTTTTATGCTTAGGTAAGACGATTTATGATCATCTTATTGAAATGAATTAGGATGCTTCTTCATTTGAATAAGGAAATTATAAATCTCCGAACTATGAATTTATAAATTCTCAGTTACAAGGAGTTGGACGCTTCTTTTTGTAAGTAATACATTATAAATAAGTAGGCTTAAGTATATAACATACGTACAAACAAGTTTCTTTCAATCCGTTTGTACAAATAATTCCTTTTCTTTACTTAATAATTATCATTATTACCTTCATTATCTATTCGTTTCTAAATATCCTACATAATTAGCATTATTATTCGACGTTAACTTTTAAAGGTTAATGAATAATGATTCTTTATGATCAGAGTGGCACAGCAGAAGCGTGGTAGGCCCATAACCCACAGGTTTCATAAATCAAAGTATTCCATCCACCCAGGTTCTATCAGGATCTGGAGAAATTATATTGGCTGTCATCAAGAGGTGTGGTCTTGGAAGTAAGTAGACGTGTGAAAGGAGGTAATTATAATTATGGTGTGCAACATAATTATAAATGCATCACATACGTGGACTTGTGACCTTGATTAGTCTGACATAGAAAAATCAAATTCATACTTGTACCTACTATAACTTTCAATTAAATCTTGGGACGAGATTTCTATAAGGGGTGGAGACTATAACAACCCAAGAATTTTCATCAAATGCAAAACCTATTTTACTATTATCACAATTGTACGGGGAAATGTTTTGCTTTATTACATTACATGCATTACCAATATCTTAATATGCAATGTAACTTGCGTAACTAAAGTAGACGAGCTCACGCAACCTATCTATGGCAATCCTATCTTCATATATGTCAAGCAAACATCATAACATGTCAAGTCAATATCATCATATCCTTTTTGCAAAGTACATTATTCCTATAATGTACCATTCGCAACGTTATATCAAAATGGGCTTTAAACCATTATCGTATGCCTCTAAAACCCTAAATCCATGAAAGGTTAATATCTAAAGTGAATGTACAAGCTACTAAAGCATATGTACAAGTAACATAACATTTCATATGAATATACATTCTCTCCAAAGAAAGGTACAAGTCTTTAATACATAATGTACAAGTCATTAATGCATGATATCCAAAATAGTCGTTTCAACTTTGTTTTTCTAAGTAATCTTGTACAATATATCAAGTATAAGTTACAAGCAAATCATGCATTACTTTTTCAACCTATATTCATTCTCAATTCATGAATTCACAAGAAATCCAAGTCAGAAACCCTAACCAAAGCAAAATACTAAACTATGACTCGTTTCTTTGTTTTAATCCATTTTAAACCTCAACCAACACTCAAACAAGTTGTAATAATTTATTTTAAAACTATTTCAATCCTATTTCATCATTATTTCATCATCTCATATCATTTAGACAAAAATTGAATCCGAGAAACCCTAAACGTACCTAAATGGATCATTCGACTCGTTTACTCGTTTTTAACCATTTTAATCTCGAACAATCAAACAGGTGTCATTGTAAACTTATAATATAAGTTTACAATCCATGATCTATCCTTATTTTGGCAATGTACACGAATTATAAGCTCAAAAACCCTAAAGAAACCCTAATATGCCATAATTGAACCTGTGGTATATTTCAATCATTTTCGATCCATTTTAATCCAAACCACTTACCAACTCTTAATTATAATCCTTAATATATGTCCTAGAATCAGTAACCAAACACTCCTAATCAAGCTTACATGAAATACAAGCTTGAAAACCTAAGAAAACCCTAATCGAACCCATAATGACCCACGACCTATTTCTAGCTTATTTTAACCCATTTAAACCTCCACCCATGTGCAATCACCTCAATGACAAATCTCCTTGGCCTCCTAAACAGCTTATGCACCTGCTATTACATTTGCTTGGTCTCAAATGAAGCCACATGAGCACCTTGTTGGCTCATTTCAGCCGCAGCATGCACATGGTGTTTCCACCATGTTCTTGCTAGCTTCTAGCCTATCCAACACATCCCATAGCTACTCATAATCACCCTCTGGATGTTCCATGTGTCCTAGATCATATTGCAAAGAAACCTTGGCCCCTAAGGGTCATTCGCCTATAAATAGAACTCAAAACCCTTCATTCATTTTCATCCCCCACTTCTTCCACACCATCACTCTAGCTTTCTAGACCTCACAACTCACTCCATAGACCTCCCACCTCAGTATATAGATCCTACACATGTCCATGGCCTGGTCTTAAGAGTTCCTTAGCCTCCTTGCATGAATTCAAGTATAAATAGGACCTCACATGCTTCATTCCAACTCGCACCCTACCTTCTCCTTCTATAACCCAAGTGACCAATCTTTCTCTGCTCCATATGATCCTAGGATCATCTAAGAAGATCATTCAAGCAAAGCTTTAAAGATTTGAAGCCCCGGGAACAAGATACAAGGCGTACAAGTGGAAATACTACCCGAAACGACCCATTTCCACCATTTTTGCTCCTTGAAGCTCAAACCCAGTGTCTGGATGTTCTACTTCTGCTTCTACACCTTTATAATGTTCATATGATCCTAAATAAACTCTTGTTAAAGTTTCATAACTCAATTCATGCTCATTTTCCATTTTGATCCAAAACCGTACACCTGAAACCCTAATTTCACATTTTCAATCTTTTGAATGTTTTATAAACCCGCGAGGGGGATACATGCTTTTTATAAACTCTTTTACATACTCGTTTATCTTATAACAATATGATTACTTTTCGAAGACTTAGTGAAGTTCATAACCTCGCCTTTACTTATTTACATGTTTTATAAACCCGCGAGGGGGATACATGCTTGTTACAAACTCTTTTATATACTCATAACAATGTGATTACTTTTCAAAGACTTAATGAGTTCATAACCTCACATACTTTATAAACCCGTGATACCTGCTGTAAACCATGAATGCAAGTGTTTTCTAAACTATATGCTATCCTGATATATTATTGCCTAAGTACATATTTATTTGGGTAATATCTCCCAATATCTCTTTAATATCTACTTGGGTAATATCTCCCAATATCTCTTTAATATCTCTTTGGGTAATATCCCCCAATATCTCTTTAATATCTCTTTGGGTAATATCCCCTAATATCTCTTTAATATCTCTTTGGGTAATATCCCCCAATATCTCTTTAATATCTCTTTGGGTAGTATCTCCTAATATCTCTTTAATATCTATTTGGGTAATATCTCCCAATATCTCTTTAATATCTCTTTATGTGATTCATGAGTTTATGGTAATAAGATTGTTCTCCATGATAATGTGTATAACAATGTAACCCAATATCACAGTATAACTATAACACTGCTTTTATAACAATTACTTATGATAACTTGTATTCAACTATTACATTTCAAACCTATGAATTTCACTCAACCATTGTGTTGACTTTTTAGCATGTTTATCTCAGGTAATTGAGCAACTTATGGCATGGAGTGGCATGGACTTGAAGATGGCTAAAACTTGTTATCATTCACATTGTATGTAACTAGATTTTGGGACCTGCCTTTGTAAAACTCTGATTTTAAATGAATGATAACGTATCTTTTGAACAACGTCTCTTTTGAGTCATTTTCTTTGATTATGATTGTTGTATCCATGAAGTAATACCCCAGATTAGCTTCCGCTGCTATATTTGTAAAAATGGGGGTGTTACAAGTTGCAAATGTTCCATGTTCGCGGTAGGACGTTCCCGTTGCGGTCTCTTAACTTGTACGCTCCGTTGCCTAGTGCTTCCGTGACCTCATATGGTCCTTCCCACTTAGGTCCGAGCTTGCCTCCATCTTCTGCGTGGCTTGCTTCATTGTTTCGGTAGACCAGGTCTCCTGGATTGAAACTTGTGTTGCGAACTCTGGCATTGTAGTATTTTTCCATCTTAGCTTTGCTTTTTGCTTCCTGGATTGCTGCCTGCTCCCTTCTTTCTTTCAAAAGGTCTAAGTTGATTTCCAGAGCTTCATCATTTTTTCCCATGTCAACTTTCGCAGTTCTGAAGGTAGGCATGCCAATCTCTACTGGGATTACTGCTTCCGTTACATACGTTAGTGAGAATGGTGTTTCTCCGTTGCTGGACTTGATCATAGTACGGTGTGCCCATAAGACATGTGAAATCTCTTCCATCCAGTTTTTGCTTCTCTCGTCCAACCGTTCCTTAATTCCTTCACCTAAACTCCTCTTTGCCCTTTCTACCAAGCTGTTGGTTTGTGGGTGCTTAACGGAAGCGAAGCATTGGCGGATACATAGCTTTTCGAACCATTCTTTAAATGGGCTATCCCTGAACTGCTTTCCGTTGTCAGATATTATCTCTCCTGGTAAACCGAATCTGCAAACTATATTGCCCTACACAAACTTTTTAATCTGGGCCCCCGTTATGGTTGCCACCGGTTTCGCTTCTATCCACTTTGTGAAGTAGTCAATTGCTACTATCAGGAACTTGACTTTACCGGGGCCTTCCGGGAAAGGTCCGGCTATATTAATCCCCCATTTTCAAAATGGCCATGGAGATGTGATGGGTGTCAATTTCTGCTATGGGTTCCTTGGCACGGGGCGGTGGACCTGGCAGCTAGTGCATTCTCTTATCAATTTCCTAGCATTTGCATGCATAGTTGGCTAGTAATACCCTAATCTCAGAGCTTTAGCTACCACGGATCTTGGACCAGCGTGCATGCTGCATGACCCCTCATGAATTTCCCTTAAGACATAGTTTGCCTGTAACGGTCTAACACATCGTAACCATGGTCTAAGGAAGGACCTTTTATACAGGACCCCATTTGTTACAGCATATCTTCTTGCCTTGTGGCGTATGGCTCTTTCCTTCCTTTTTTCTTCTGGAAGGATTCTTTTGTGAGGTACTCATGGATTGGAGTCATCCATGTGCGCCCTTCTTCCCCCATTCCATCCGGATTTGTGATTATTAGGCCGGCTCCGGAACCATCTATGCATGATGATCTGTCCGTGAACAGTATCCACGGGTCCGAAAGTGCTTCTTCATCGTCCATAGGCGTGTCCTGAGGATCATCTTCTGGCCGTTCCACGATAAAATCCGCTAGAATCTATCCTTTGACTTATGTTCTTGGCCTATAATAAATGTCATGTTCTTCTAGCTTAAAGCTCCATTTGAGAAGTCTTCCTGTAACTTCCGGATTAGACAGCATCCTGTAACTTCCGGATTAGACAACATCTGCTTTATGGGTTGGTCCGTGATTACAATGATTGTGTGTGTCTGGAAATACCTTTTCAATCCGTTGCTAGCACTTACTAGGGCAAGTATCAACTTTTCCATTGGAGTGTAATTGATTTCCGGACCCTGTAATGCATGACTGACGAAGTAGATGGGTATTTGCTTCCCGTCCCTTTCTGTCATTAGGACTGCACTGATGGCTTCTTTTGCGGCTGCCAAGTAGTTGATTAATTCTTCTTTCTCTTTTGGTGCGGTTAACATAGGCAATTCCGCTATTGATTTTTTCATTTGTTTGAATGCCGTTTCCGCTTCCGCAGTCCACTGGAAGTCGCTTTTCTTTGTGCATTTCTTTAGAGTTTTGAAGAATGTCAATGATTTTTCGGCCGATTTAGACAGGAATCTGTTGAGGCTTGCCAGCTTCCCATTTAGCTTTTGCACGTCCTTCAAACACTTTGGAGACGGCAAACTGATGACCGCTTCCACCTTATCCGGACATACTTTTAACCCGTCAGCATTCACTTTGTACCCCAGAAACGTGCCTTCTCTCATCCCAAAGGTACATTTTTTTGGATTTAACTTCATGTTTATCTCTCCGAGGGTTTTGAATGTTTCCTCAATGTCTCTGATTACTTCTTGCTCCGTACAACTTTTAATGATTAAATCATCCGCATATACTTCCAAGTTCTGGCCAATTTGTTATTGGAAGGCTTTATCCACCAAACGTTGATAAGTTGCTCTGGCGTTTTTTAATCCGAACGGCATTTTTGAGTAACAGAATATTCCTTGGCTTGTGATGAATGCTTTCTTTTCCTCATCCTCTTTTGCCATTTTTATTTGATGGTATCCTTTGTATGCATCCAGGATGCATTTGAAAGGGTACCCACAGAGGGACTCTACATTCCAGTCTATTTCTGGTAGCGGATAACCATCTTTGGGGCATGCTTTGTTCAAGTCTTTGAAATCCACACACATTCTTCAGCTGCCGTCATGCTTTTTCACGATTACTGGGTTGGACAGCCAACTGTGATAATGGACTTCTTTCATGGTATCGGCGTCCACCAGCTTTTCCATTTCTTCGTAGATTGCTTTATTTCTCTCAGGTGCCAACCTT
Organism: Tanacetum coccineum; assembly: GCA_026074375.1. Classification (NCBI taxonomy): domain Eukaryota; kingdom Viridiplantae; phylum Streptophyta; class Magnoliopsida; order Asterales; family Asteraceae; genus Tanacetum; species Tanacetum coccineum. The sequence goes on along the minus strand of BQNB010043434.1, from coordinate 4,456 downwards.
CGCGGATGTTTAGCCTGTGTTCCGCTATGTGACGCGGAACTCCAGTCATATCCGTTGGCTTCCAGGCGAATATGTCAAGGTTGCGTCTTAGCAGACCGCACAGTACCTTCTGCCCTTCTTCTGTTAAAGTAGAGCCTATTGCTATGGTTTGTTCCGGATACTCTGGGTGAAGTGATACCTGAATTTTTTCTTCTGTGACTTGGTTGATTACAAGTTGCATCCCTCCTGGCCCTAAAAACCGTTGTGGCATTCTAATGAAAGATCCTGCTGGGCTTCCGGTCAATGTGACTGTTTTCCTCCGCCTGTCATTGGGAACTTTAGCATTTCGTAAGCTGTGACGGAACTGCCTGGATCTCCTTACTCATGATCCTTCCTATGATTATGTTGTATGGGGAGGTGACCTTTACAATCATAAAATACCCATCCACGAGACGTTGAATGTTCGTCATCGCCTATCTTCACAAGTACGATATTTTGCCCCAGCGGCCATATAATTTCTCCACTAAAATCCACAAATGGTGTGGTTGCTGGGAACCATTTGGCTTCTTGACCTCCAGGCGGAACCTGTTGAAGCAGTGTTCATACAGATTTCTGAAGAGGATCCCCACCCATACATCGCCGATGGACAAATGACCCCCCATCTCTGCTTCGATAATACATAGGGCCGTTCGTCCCATCCTCTTCCCTAGGGGTGGGAATGAGACACTATTTTTTGAAAGAAGTTTTGGTAATCCCTTTGATTTGACTAATCCTTTGTCCATGGCTGTACCATCAGGATTGGCTAGCGGCTTCCTTCCCTAATTTCCCCTTTTTTTTGCTGCCTTTGCATGGTCCTTATTCCCATGTTTTGTTTTATATCTCCTTGAGTAAAGTGACATTTTTTTCCTGTCTTAAGCATTTCCTCCAATTTTGCCTCTTTTAGGTGCCATACACCATCGTGGTATGCCTTACTTCCCTAGGAACTCACATAAAAAACTAGAAGTTGCCTAGCATTCTTTTCTACCGAGTTGCCATTGGAGGAGAGGTTTGAATTTCTTTATCTAAAAACCAAAAAAAAAATTTCTTTTGGTGTTTTTGTGAGGAGTGAGTGAATATGTCCCTGCTTTCCGCTCGACCTTTGTTGGTTCCGGAAACCTCCTTTCTGAAGTTTGATTTGTCCAAACTTCCTGTTTGTTTCCACGGGGAAGTGACTTCTCCGTTCACGATTAGAGTTGCTTGCCTCACCTACTCTGAGGAATGCGGTGGTTTACCCTTATTAATATCGTTTAATGACTTGGGATTTAATCCATGTAGGCGTTTGATAATTCGGGGTTCGTAATTCCCGTGCATAAATCCTGAGATTTTCATACATTCTGACCCCCTTTCATGTCCCTGCATTTAAGCTTTTACCATCCCGTACGAATTCTGATGTGGATTCTCCATCTCTTTGCTTATGTGGTGAATTTCGACCGATCTTTGATACACTCTTCTGCTGGAGGTAGTGTTCTAGGAATGCATTCTTTAGGTACATACATAACTATCGATGGATTCTTGTGGAAGGTCATCGAACCACACTCTTGCATTTTTGGTTAGCGTGGAATTGAATATATGTATAGAAAAAAAATTACCTGTAAATACTATAATTAAATGATTTCCTTGCACGTAAGTACATAACTTACTTGGATACATATCATTATACATCTTACGTATTATTGCTAAACATGTGAATTGTCATATAGGAGATGAGATAATTTTAAACACACTCGTCATTGTTCTTACTCAATAGCATATGAATATTATAATGTATGTATAAATTCATCAACCTAGTGTTTCGATATATAGAATACCTCCAAATTCGTACTTACATACTATTATATAAGCAAACCACAAACTGTTCTTATTTTGCCGGTAAGTTTTCTTAGGTTTGAGAGGTGTTCGCCTAAATTTTATAGATATGTTGACTGTCAAGTCAAATAGATCGTTGTATTCCATCAGCTTCTCTTTGTTGTCAAGTTTTTATTTCACTGTCAACTTTTGCTTCTCGTGCAATGATCATATATACTTATTACTCACGGTCATAGTAATGATACAAGCATTAATATAAAAATTAAATCCTGATAGTGTTTTATAAATGTTGCCAAAGTACTTTCATTCAGAATATTCATGTACATGTTTCTTCACATTAGCATCCACAATCCTAGAGGTCCCCGGTTTAAACCCGGTCTCTCGTTCAGTTTTGTATAAAGTTGGAATGAATGCCCGAATCTCAAATGTGGAAATCATGAGGTTGACACAACCAAACTTGCACTATCTTGCAGAGTTGCAGATAATTAGCACATTGTAATATGTAAATAATTCTTTTAATTATCGTCTACAAAATTTACTTGAAAATAGCAATAGTAGCAATAGAACAAAAAGACGTTTGCTGAGCCACCACGAAGTAGGCTCATTGTAGCGACTAGCGATCATAATCAAAGAGGCTCAATCCTTTCTTGTCTTTTACGCTTGCTCATTTTAGTAGTATATGGCACCTTAAAGAACCTTGGTGCCAATTCGACTAGCCATTTTGGACGTACAACAGTAACCGCAAACATGTTTTCTTTTATTGTTACAAGCAGCTCGCGATGGATGGCCCAATCAGGGTTTCTTTTAGAAAGCGCGTTACTTGGGTGTATGTAAACTGGTTTATTCTCGACTATTTTTCTGTTTCCTTCTTTTGGGACTTTACGGGCAGCATGAAAGAAAAATCCTGCAATTATTGCCTTTTGTATCTTTGTAAATTTCTTATCAGCACTCGCAATATCAAATTTGTAACTTATTAAAGAAAAAAGGAATTAGCAACATGAACCAGAAAGACGAGCTATTTATTAATCATAACATGTATACGCGACATAAGCTTTACCTAAACATTCATATGAACAGTAAACAACTAGAGCAAATGCTTATGGGTCAAGAAATTGTTTATATAATATTCCGTACACTCAAGGCCGAGACGTCATGAAAATCATGAGTCGAGGTGCAGATTCCAATATGATAAGTTGTGTCAGCATAACATCAAAATCAGGGAATTAAATCACCCGCACTAACATTTTCTAACCACTGTGTAGTTTTTTTAGTCTGGAACTTCAATGGGAGGATTTAATAAAGTATAACTAAGTCGGTCAAATAGTAACCGTTTGATTCTAAAATTTTCTTTTGTACGATAACCCTAAAAAAGGTTATCGTACACAGTATTGCAAAACGAAGATATGATGACGTCCGAACTAAAAGATATGATATCGAAATTCGAAGGTATGCATCGAGCTCGAACCGCACGGTTTTCCTTTTAAAAAAGTTCTAGCAGAATTTATAGTTAATTTAGCTAGACAATGTGACAATGTCGAAGATTTCAAACGTAAGTTGAAACAAAACAATGATAATAATGATATGCATGCTGACTTACGACGTACATTGTTTACCATTATTCATGCCTGCAATAATACATTGCCGCCAAAACATTGTAGTATAGTATATGCTAACGAAAGTCAGCCGAGTTGCTCGATGGGACATGATCACATGGAAGGTACTGAGAAAGCGCTGAGTTTTGGCGAAAGATCTAAGCTTCGTCTCCTAGAACAGAGGCAGAACTTACCTATCTACAAATTTAAGGAATTGGTTCAGGCGGTTCATGATTACCAGGTTTTACTTGTCATTGGTGAAACGGGGTCAGGCAAAATGCCAAAACAACACAAGTGACACAATATCTAGCGGAAGCAGGTTACACCACTAGAAGAAAGATAACATGCACACAACCTCGTAGAGTGGCTGCAAGGTCTACAGCTAAGAGAGTTGCGAAAGAGTTTGGTTGTCGTTTAGGTGAAGAAGTTGGATATGCCATTAGTTTTGAGGATTGTACTAGACTGGAGACTGTAATCAACTACATGGCAGATGGTACGCTTTTGATGGAAATCTTGATTGATGAGAATCTATCTCAGCACTCGGTAATCATGCTTCACAAGGCTCATGAGAGATCAGTTTCTCTTTGGACTATTGAAAGGAGGAGTGATCTTTGTTGGATTGTCACGTTTGCCACATTGGATGCAGAAACATTTTCTGATTATATTTTCAGTTTTGTTTTATTGTCACGTCTGCCACATTGGTTGCAGAAACGTTTTCTGATTATTTTTTTAGTTGCAACATTTTCAGGATTCTCGGGAGGACTTTTTCTGTGGAGATATACTATACCAAACATCCCGAAATTGATTACTTTGAGGCTGCACTTATTACTGATCCTGGTTTTGGTAAACAAAATGTGTATAACCCAAAGCTTGGGCTTGAATCAATTGTCATCACTCCAATATCCCAAGCAAAGAGCGGGCCGAACCATAGTTGGTAATCAACCTGTTTACATGCACCCTATTGGGCCAAACCCAATCATTGGGTTAATCCCAATCTGCTGGAAGTTTAAAAGCAGTTACAAAAGTTAGTTAGCAGTTAC